>WHVE01000412.1:0-116001 GCA_015178995.1 Trichophaea hybrida | reverse complement strand
CAGTCAATTCAATCCATATACACTTCTGAACATCATTTATATTCTTTTAACCACTGTATTCAACTTATCCTCCAGCATATAATAAATGACATTCCAGGTTGCTAGATCTATATGACTATTGACTATTGATTCTTTATTTTCCAACTTTGTTAAAATGGACTCCTCTGGAACCAAGTAAGCTGCACCCACGATATTTTCTGCACTGATAACTGCCTATGCATATCTATAAGATAGTTGCACTACCCTGACAAGCTGCGATGCACTTTCCAGCATTCCACCATTGCCAGGCTTTGCCACCTCAATATATGCTAGCCAAAAGATATTTTTGCTATGTGGATAGACGACTGGCAACTTGAATAGACGAAGCATATGGTATGTTTCATGTCCCTGCAGTGCCTTGTGAGACAGCTCCTGCTCCTTCTTAGGTTGCAAAGTCTGAACCAATACCCAGTAATTGCAGGCAGCCCCGGAATACTGTCATTGATCTTCAGTACATCTGAGCTTTTGAACATTGCACTCGCCATACACATTGTATGATATTACCTTCAATCCACGATAAATTGTGGCAGTACGGCTTGAAAGATAATCCAAAGCAAAGATAATCTTCTTGGGGTATGGAAAATAACAGGTGGCATTGTATAGTCCGTTTTGGAGGACGTCGTCCCCAATTGTTATCAAGAGGCCTTAAAAATTCATGACTTTCGCCTTTCCTTTGTACTGCTGGGGAAATATGAACCTCAATAACTAATGTTCAGTAGTTGCTTCCATTGTCACTTCCATTGTCATGTGTGAAGCAGCCCATTTACAATTCCATGCGTTGCAATTGGCTATTCTAACAGTCAATAAATCACTCTAAAGGTAGTAGTTGATTATCTGGGTATAGTAATCACAGATCTAATTTGGGTTATTCAATCTATCCTTCATCTGCTTCTAGTCCAAGCTTTTTCTGATCACTGTCGACCATTGTTATTGTGATCCAGATTATTGTATCCGCTCTCAGAAGTGTTGCATGAGATGAATGTTGGGAAAGTTGAAATCGCAACCATCTTTGATGAATTCGGCCAATTCTGTATTGATAATATCTTTCCATGTGTTGTGAATGTTCTGGTGAAAGGCAGCTGTTTGCTTCGCATTTTCCACCGAATTCAACACAGTATCACGCTTGGCATACAATTCCATATGTCTCCCTTTGGCATCCACTGCAAGTCATTTGGTAGCACTGAATTGTTGAAACACATCATTCGAATCGTGGAAGCAACATAGATCATTGTCCATCAGGTCTAGTGTTTTATTATGGTGAGAAGCATTCTGGCAATAGAAATAGAACTCCATAAGATCGCAAGCACATTCAACTGCACAGTCAAAAACACTACCCAGAAAGCGGCTTCCGTCCTGCGGAGCATTGTATACAACACCCACAAAGAATTGTATCATCCTCTTGATTTCTCCTCCATTCCAACACCAACCCACATTACATACCCATGTTGGCTTTGTTAAATCAAAGTATGCAAGCACCAAAAACCAATTATCGTTGAACTTGTCATGCCATTTATGCTGTTTGAGAAATTCGTTAAGCCATGTCCAGAGTTGCTTCAATATTCCAGTTTGCATTGTATGGAAAAGATCACACTTAGAAAGATTGCTTGTCATACAATCCGGATACCATAAGATGTTGAAATCTGGATTCACATAATGGCATTTGAGTTCAGTAATACTGAGAGGTGTATTTGAATTCAGGAGCATACAATACATATTACAATCCTGGAGGTTATGTTGTTCATATCGGTAGTGTAGATCATTCATTCCCAACCTGGGGCATTCCCATGAGTAGCATACACCATTCAGGATGTTGTGAAGATCATGGTGCTTAGGGTAATCAGCCTTCCATACAGCCAGTGTTGAATAACAATACCCGAAGTTGCCATTGGCCCAGCAGACATAGATGGTGTGAGTCTCAAAATTGAGTACAGGTTGCAACATATTGTGTAGCACGTTTTGAGAGACCATTCGATTATGCTCTCTCTAAACATTTCTTCTTTTGAGCAGAACATCATGTATCTTGATGGCAATGGGCACAAGAGTGACCAACAACACACTGTGCATTGAATACTTCCTTCATGTGGCTGCTGATAAATTGCCGATCATCATAGATATTGGATATGCCTTCTCATCACCAGACCTGTTTGTGAGTTGGGTGGCATCAGACATGAATAGTATTGACACCAGTATGCCACTGGCAGTTATTGTTGTTTACATAATTGTGAGCATTGTAAATAGCATACACAGGAAGCTTACCTGCTTATCCCACAACCAGTTTCCAGTATGAATCTTGTTGTAAACATGGTGCGCAGAATCATTGAAGCAACTTTTGGGAGTGTAAGTAAGATGTTCCTCATATACCAGCTGCCAGAGTAGCCATTTTGTAGACTCAATAATATCACAGAGCCAATACTGAATTATATCTGGATACTGCGTACTCCATGCCATCTGCAGCTTAGCTTTCTTCCAGGAGTCATGGCCGAGTCCATTCTCCATTTTGTTGATTTTCTGATGGACATGGTAATTTGCTTTCAGAGAATCACCCACATTTGCTTTAAGACCACAGATGCCCTGCAGTAAGTCATCAATGATGTTTGCAGGAAGACATTTCGATGTAACCAGCTCACTGAAAAAGAACTGCTCCTCCCTATTGAATAGATGGAAGGGGTTATCAATGTATTGATCAGTATTGTACTCATCGTCGGTCAGAACGTATATGACAGGGGTGCTGGCATTGGGATATGAGAAGCTTGCAATTGTGTTCCAGTCAAATTGGGATGGTTCTGAAAAAGAAAACATGTCAATTGGTGGCAACGTATCGGGATCATCAACGCTGTTATAGTTAGCATGAAAAACACTTTGAAAATAATAAACCCATTGCTGGAAGTTGTTTCAAACGTATTTATGTAACTTGGAGTCTGTATTTGCCTCAGGGAGTTGCGCGCAATATCCTGGATGATCGCTGTCGATGTGTATGTAGAGGCACAGGTCAGACAGATACAGTTTCAAGCATACATGACACAAATGATTCAAAGTTGGTATGGGAGCCATGGTGTACGCAGTATAGAACATGCTGAGTCCTGAATACGAAATATCTTGAGCATTGTCCTATATGCGTCATTGCCATGCAAAGATAGTGGAATCAGGCGCAATGCCATGGAGGTACTTGATGGTGGAAATATCGTCCATAAAAGATGTATTTTTCAGATCATCACCTCCATTTGGTCCATTGCAGTTCATAGTGGGCTTGAAAGTGGGCTTGGGCTCTAAATGCACTTGGCTGAAAGTGTATTTGGGCTGCTAGTACACCTGATGGGTGAAACTCAGACGAAAACATACAATATCACTTGTTTTATGTGCCAAGACATATATTTCTTGGAAAATCGTCTCAATCCAGTGCACTTGCTGTTCGAAGTGGATTGGAATGTATAGTTGGGCTGTATACGCACTTTGTGGCAAGTGTATTTGGGCTGATAGTACAGTTGACAGGGCAAACCTTGGGTAAAACCATGTGATATCACTTATATTGTGTTTCAAGACTCATTTTCACAGTTCATGACACCACAATACCAAGTGCAACTGGGGTTCCCAGAGGTCTATGCACCATTCAAGATACCGGTGACATGTTTTCCACTCATAATGACAGGTCCCGACCATTGATACAACTGCACTGTTTTATTATATTGGAACTTGACGTCACAGCTGTACAGTAGGGACTCAAACTGACAGATTTTGATACTTCAACCCAACAATCACTTGACAACACTCCACAAGTATTTCAAATGGCTCCCTGTGTCAAATAAATCATACTGACCATGATTCAGGCTGGAAGAGAAGTGACGATTGTGGCTCACAACCAGGACAACTCCTGATTGTGTATGATGTTTGATATCACCAATACTTTAGACCTCCTGCCAGCCACTCTCACGATTCTAGTACCTTGAATTGTTCACTTCGTACTGTATATATACTGCCATATACTCTCTCCATGTTGATTCTTCTCCATCTTCTCTATCAACTCTATTTGTTCTTATGTACCCTCATCATTGATTTTTCACACATCAACCCTAACCCTGCTTTACCCGTTTTATACTCTATAAAGCTCAGAATATTGTGATGCCACCCAAAAGGATCGCATCCACTCTCTTCAAAACTGATACTATTAAGGATACTCTATTCCGAAATGGTGTTGCGAAGCTGTTCCTGGCCAAGCACATTTGGGGCCTTATTTGGATTTATGCCATTTACACTGTCAAGGCTGATGGTACGATTGACTTGATGTATAATTTTCTTTTTGTGAACCTATTGACTACAAGACACTTTGGACAGTTTCAGGGAATGTACAAGCCTTGGGTATCGATCCAACTATGACACAGCGAATGCTTGAGTGGGTTGCAGTTGTTACTCCGGGACTGTTTCAACAAAACTCAGGTTCAGATAAATTGGTATCCCAAAGAAAACCCACCCCTACCTACCCACTCCAACTAGTGTTAGCAACGGGTCCGGGTTACCCGGCCGCGGTCCAGTTCGGAACCGGACCCGTGGCCCCGGCGTGGTTTTGGAACCGCCAAGGAACAGAACCGCCCAATCACAGGTGGTTAAAAACCAGAACCGAACCGTAACCCGCCGGGTTTTCGCGGGTTTTAGCTGCAGCAGAGCCTCAATGTTCATCGGCCCCAATAATCACAGCTTTTCTGCTCCAATTAAGTATTTGAGTTCTGATTGGATCGCAACATGTTCTATACGTAGATTATGCAGTTTTTGACGCTCATTCACCTCCCGCTCTCCGATTTGCGATATGATTAGTATTCGTTGAGTCGCTGTGAAATACAGCCGAAAATGCGGTAAAAATCGACTGTTTTTCGCAGCGACTCAACGAATACTGATCGTATCGCAAATCGGAGAGCGGGAGGTGAAAGAGCGTCAAAGACTGCATAATCTTTGTATAGAACGTGTCGCGATCCAATCAGAACTCAAATACTTAATTGGAGCGATAGTTTTAGAGATGAAACCCGCCAAAACCCAGCGGGTTACAGTTCGGTTGCGGTTTTTAACCACCTGTGATTGGGCGGTTCGGTTCCTTGGCAGTTCGGAACCGGAACCGACCCGGACCCGTAATTTAGAACCGTTGCTAAACCTAACTCCAACCCCAACTCCAACTCCAACTCCAACTTCAATTCCAGCAACGACGACTCCATACGTGGCAAAGGCCATCTGATGAATGGCAGCAGCATCAGCAAAGTAAATCATCTGGTCCTGGAAGCCCCGGGATCCTCGAGAGGTTGCGGAGGTTGATTTTGAATGACGCACTCTACGGACCCTCTGTGAGTCTTGCAGAACCGGTGAATGCAGCCTCAGCAAACTCCGTTGTTCCCCTGTAGGCCTTGAAGCTGCTCTGGGGAATTCCTGTAGCGCAAATGTGAACTCCGTAGCCACTTCTGATGCCTTTCAGGGTGCTCCGGGCGATTCCTGTATCGCAATGGTGTAATCTGTAACCACTTCCAAGGGTGCTGTGGAAAATTGCCGAAGCGCAGCCAAGTCTTTCGTGGGTGCTTTTGAGCTCTCTGTGGAACTCCGGTACATTCTAGGATCACTCATGAGCACCTGGATCTATTTCTTCATTTCCAGATGGAATCGTGGTGTGTCACCCATTTTCAGATGTGCCTGTAGCATCACATACATCTTTGGCATTCATTCACTGCAGCCTGCTGCTATCAATTAAAACAATATATATCTACGCTGCGCCCCAGCAGCACCCCGACACGACCTTGATAAAAGAAACATAACCCCCGAAAAACACAACCCCCAAGAAACCGACTCTCACTTGAACATACCTGCCAGGTTCTCCGTTTCCTCCCCTGCTGTATCTGGTGCTACATAATGGGTCAAGTGCTTGGCAGAGCTTGCAATGCTTGCATCCATATAGCTGCCCATATGCTCAATGATGGCTGTCTGGTGACCAGAACCAATGGCATTCCAGTGTCTCCGGCATCTCTCGTACAAGGCTATATCAAACGTCAGTAGCCATTGATTATAGGATTGAGGGGGTACACTGATGGCTGAACATCTCTCTGCAGAAGTCCTGAGAGGGTTTGCTCTTCGTTTCTTTCTCGTAGTCTCTCAAGGCGCAGTTGAGTGCAGTCGCAGCCAAACAAATCAATAGAGGAGTCATTCGCTTGTCCCAAATTCTGTTGCAATCCTTTTGTCTGCCAAGGTAGATGTTGGAAGCGAAGAAGTGAGCAAAGATCAGTGCGGCGGGGGCACTTCTCGCAAACCCCCGGACTTTCTTCCTACTGTTCGGGAGATCTTCCTATTTTTCTATCCAAGAGTCATCATTCAGCAAAGCGGCAATCTGCTGTAGACATGGAAGCTTCTCTTCTATCCTGAACGAGTACAGTGAAGTCACCATTAATTTCGCTGTAGCAACTAGTCAACCCCGCATAACACTGATTGTTCCCCACAACTGTATTGCATTGATCATTAGTATTATCAAACTTTGAAACATGGAGAATTCTTCAGAAACTCACAATTCCACGTGTCAGGGTATCGATGTGCTCACTGGGTCCACCGGGGCACTCCCACACGTGATGCATGCCATTGGGTGCGCCTACAGCTCTCTGTTGCACGGTCATGGTGTCAAGGGCTTCATTCCACACCTTATCACAAATGTCCAATTTGTCCTCTTGAGAGGCCGGCCAGGAGTTGTCAGTATACAGAACAGATTTCAAGAAGTCCTTTGCTAAATCGAAAGCTGCTTTGTCATGGAGTGACACCTTCCTATTCTTGTTGCGCTTTGTTCCCGATACACCATCAAGAGGTGGAGGGGCCGCTAAGGAATTCCAACTTCTTGCAGGCTGCCATCTGGCATAGTTCACTGGAACGAGGAACATTGAATCTTGGCTAGGACATCGAGGTGGAGTGCCTGCAGGTGATTGTGAGCGCATCGACAACCAAGAATGGTCTCCATTGGTGACCCCGATATTTGATTTGGATTTTTATCTTTGAAGTCGGTCAGTCGTCTGGACAGTATCTGAGCGAGCCCATTTCGGGCCTTTTGAGGCTGTGTTGCGACTGTGTCTATTCCGTTGATTCAGTTGACAGTAGCTGGTCATCATCATAGTCCGAACCGGTGGTAGGATAGTCGTTTTGCTCTCGGTGTTCATCATCGTCTTCTTTGACATCATCCAATTCATTCTGGTGGCCCTCAAGGTTTGCTTGATACAAATTCGGGATTCATTTGGCCTTACCTGTCTGGAAACGCATAGAGAACATTTTTGACTGGCCGTTCTTGCTGAGCACTCAAAATCTTACTCTTGAGAAGTGGTAAAGTTAGGACGTTGCAAGGCCATAGGTGATGAGAATAAATTCAACTGTGATTTGAGAAGAAGAGGTCCGAATACAGCTCAAGTGCACCTGGAGAACCTCTTTTTTCTTATAGAAAACTGAAGGTGACACAGTGGTTTGCATCGAAAGGACAACCAGTTCATTCTCACTGCTGTTGAGGAGTACCCGAGCTGCTAATCTGTACACTGAGTTGAGGGATCTGTTAGTGAGACAATTAGGTATTCGGGCTTCAGGACTGCTCACCATTCTCAGGTGGCAAGATTCAGACTCAGACGTGGTTGAGCTAGGTGTAAGCCCATGCTCTGCATCAGAGGTTTTGGAAGTGCCTGAGCTGCTGATATCTGCTGTGTCGCCTGTAATCATAGCTGACCAACCACGCGGATTGGTCTGAATACACAAGAGCTACCGGTGTTTTTACCATTGGGATACCGGTGCTTCGTATTCTGTTTTGGCTTCAACATTGCCCCAGGAAATCACTGCCTTCAATGGTCTTCGAATGTATATAATACCCTGCCATGAGAGTAGCTGCACTCGAACGATTGATACTGTCGTTTTCATTTTCGTTGCACGTTAAGCACTGGGTTGAATGGTGCCGTGCTCAGTAGCTCGTCATATTCGAGCATGAGGAGCACACTGTCAGCAGGCTCGGTTGAACTGAAAAGAGCGCCAATAGGCGAACCGGAATAAATCATCGTAGTTAGTAGTCGATAGTCCTCTCTATCGATCTGCAGGAAGTGCTGCTGTTGGATCCCGCTGCCACTGTGATCGTGCTGGGCAAAGTCACATTCTGTGTCATGGGTCAGCATCGGAATCCAAGATGTACCCCTTGGGCAGTTTCAGTTGCTCACAATTGGAAACCTGCAGCGATCAAACTTATGCAGTTCTGCGCTTCAGCTGTATGCAATCTCAAGCTGAATGCACATAGTATCTTCTGTAGTATAAATCGTATCTATCCAGATACTGTCTGTTCACCTGCAGTTATGATCCAGTGGGGGAAAGCATTCTCTGAATGGAAGATGCAATAGGGGCTTTTGGTCCAGATGGAGCTGTGATGATTCGAATGGCAGGCAGGCGGATTGAACTGTAGGTGTGCAGAGATCATGAAAAGTGGCGAGGTGGAATGGAGAAAAAGGGACAAAAACATCATGTAATGTTGGCGGTTGCCAGGGGGATGCTGCAGGGCGCACATAACTCCCATTCGGAAAAATTGAGTGACAATCAGCTGGTATGATGTCGAACCTAAGCATCTATTCTCACTCGATCGTTGCATGCTCTGGAAGCTTTGAGCTGGAGCTCTGTCCATCGCGAAAGCTTGGGCGGGCCGAGTGAACATATGAATCATTGCTAGTACCGCTTGGGATGCTGCAAGCATCGACAGAGCTTAGTCTCGGTATGTAGTAGATGCGCCGGGGATAGTGTGGGAAATTAGGATCAAATGAACTGCGATTTTAAGTACGATCTGAACCACCTTCGCTTTCTATTTCTGGTTTTGGGCAAGCAAGTTTCACCTGACTGCTCGACCACTCCCTCAACCACCACCATAAGTAATTCTTCATAACTGCATTCTGTTTCTCACGTGATATCAAGTGGATTTACCTTAACTCAAAGCCATCGATTCTCTAACATCTGGACCTGGTGACACATGGGAGATAATTGAGATACAGAAAACTGGCCCATTTTGAAGAAGAAATCCAGTAAATATCCTCACCCGAACTCCATACAACCACAAAAAATTTTCCCAGATGCAGTTCGGGAAATCAAAAAAACATTCTAAATGACCCATCAATGAAATTCCAAACCCAAGCGCACCTAGACACACCCGAGCAGCTATTCCGATTGCGACAACATCCCAGCCTGAATGGCAGTTTTCTCAATGCATGTTTTGGAAACATTGTAAAGGTCCTCCTTGCTTATCATCGGACGATTCATCAGTCCATGCAAAACACGTAGCTGCGTAGTACCATTGACTGTATGGAGCACAGACACTCTATCATCGAAGCCGTTTGGACCAGTGGTGACAAGCCAGGTGTGACACTTGTGCATCTATCCCAGTCACACAATCTGTCCAAAAGCTTGCCGCAGCTTGTTGAGAACCCCAGGCTTCTGAAGAATCACCGCATGATTGGCACCCATGAGGTTGAGTCCAGTACTCCCAATTTTGGTGGTGGTAATGAAGACAAAGCACCAGGGGGAAATCTGGAAATCGCTCATTGCTTCGCTGGGCCTGTCGGCAGAATCATCAGAGACCATGCAAATGACCTCGATGTTATGGTTGATATAGTGATGAATTCACCATGCCAGATGGCGAACCGGGTCTGGCAAAGGACAAAACTGTACAGCCTTCTGAGGAAGTGGTGAAAGGACAAGAGAGCCTGTACTAGGCTGGTCATCCATCTGAGGAACAGTCGCCAAACTGCTGATCAACTCAGGGAGGAAAGATTTTCGGAGCCATCTGACATTTGGACCCTCTACAAAACTGCTGGCATCCCACTCTTCCTTCCAACTGCCATTGGCAACACGATCACCTTCTTGCTCCAACTGTAGCAAAACGCAAGCAAGCTGCCAGCAATGAATCCACCAGGCGATTCCATGCTCACCTTCATGTGTCTGCCTTTTGAGTTGGGTGGCAACATCATCGAGCTGCTTCTGTTCTTCCTGAGACCACTCCAGCGCGACTGGACAGAAATCCTCCAATGGGATGTAAACCAGGGGTGCACCTGAAGCCAGCCGCGCCTCTGTCCATCGGCAAATTGTCCATGGGTGAGCGACTTCGGTCATCACAGAGGCAGTGTCCTGCTGAGCTTCAGATGAACCTCCCTTGGTGACGGCGGTTTGAAGGGCAGTGATCGCTGACATTACAGCCTCAGGACCATGTTCTTCTACCGCTCGCTCATTTTCAGGCACATCTGGCATTGTGAACAGCCACCGAGTCATGTTGCTCCAGTGCTTCAGTGAGTGGTAGGCTGGCGTTGCGGTAACTTGCACTTTGAAACCAATTTAGGCTTCAGATGGAACAGACCAACCCTTAGACTTCGAACCTTTGAAGCGGTGCACCGTATCGAAGATTCCCCACAACCACTGGCAGTTCGTAAGCTGGTGAACTGTGTTGTTCTCATTTCATTGCGTCCGGCTCGTCAACGTATTATAGGTGATCACGTGGATGTCCCACTGTGTCTCTGGATGTTCCACACAGAAGTTAAGGTGTGTGTGAGTCAGGTCGCCAGCATCTTCTGCGCAGAGATCGCGCACTGATAACGGAGTCCCTTTCCTAATGCTATTGATTGCACTGATGAATGTCGCTCAGACACTTGGGAGCACTATACAGAGTGCCGGATTCCATGGTAGGAGGTCAGTTGTCGGCTTATCATCAAGCAATTGGAGAAGATGACGAGGAAATGGGTTAGGGTGAGTGCAAGGGTACCATTGCTTCTGGACAGCGCTGAGGGTTGACAAGCCTGTTTCCACCGCCTGATACCATGCGCCAATCGCGAGGTTGAAGAGCACCAGTAGTTGTGTCTCATGGTGATTTGTCACATCCTCCGCAATCGACTGGGCATAAAGAGCCACAGTTAAGATGGTGAACGTCTTCCCAAGTCCCATTTGATCAGCCAGGAGCACCCCAGAAAGGTCCACATCGAAGATCCATCTCCGCACGATAAACCAAATCGCCCAGATCTGATGTGCAAGAAATCCTATCTCTGGAAATTGCTTCAAGGTGTACTTTGGTTCTCGAATGGCATCCGCATGTGAATCTCCACCTTGTACAGCACTGAGTAATGCAACTCATTCTTCAGGACACTCGTGCTTGAAGGTGTTGTTGATAGTGTTAGCAACGGATCCGGGTTACCCGACCTCGGTCCGGTTCCGAACCGGAACCGTACTGAACCCGACCCGGACGTAATTTCCGGTTCCAAACCCGGAACCGAACCGACCGACCTGCGGGTTTTACCGGATGTAGTTAGACCCGCCGGGTCTGACCTGCGGGTTCTAAAAACGGGTTCTTCTGAATTTCATGAATGGAAAGCATCATGCATGCGTTAAATGACATTTCACGCTTTCTGCCCAGTTTTTCATTGTATAAAATTAATTTCAATATGGTGATTTTTTCATTACTTATGCTTTCAGAGATAGCATTGGTGCATTATTGAGAACATTTTAATGGACAAAAGCAGTCAGAAGTTAGAAAATATGAACGGAGCACATATAATCCCTCGTACTAGAGGTGTTGTACAACCAAAAATCATTGACGCTCCGTTGACGCTCACTTTCAGTCATGTAGCCTATGTATATGGTCGCGCGCCAATAGCAAAATCATCTGTAGAAAATGGCGTTCGTACTTATTTGAGTATAATATGTCCTGCGATACCGATAAATTGTGATTTAACAATTGCTGATACACACTTTTAGAGAGAGCATCGGTGTATTATAGAGAATTATTTAGTCGATAAAGGCGGTCAGCTGTTCGAAAACATGAATGTAGCATATGTAATCCCTCGCACTTGAGGTGTTGTGTGACCAAAAATGATTGACACTCCGTTGACGCTCACTTTCAGTCCGGTAGCCTATGCGTATGGTCAAGTGCAAATATTGGAATCAACTGTAATGAATAGCGTTCGTTCTTATTTGATTATGATGCGTCCTGCGATACCGATAAATTGTGATTTAATAATTGCAGATACTCATTTCCAGAGATAGCATCGGTGCATCATTGAGAACTTTTTAGTCCATAAAGGCCGTCAGAAAATAGAAAATGCGAGTGCAGCACATATTATCTCCCACGCTAGAGGTGTTGTGCGACCAAAAATCGTTCACACTCCGTTGACGCTCACTTTCAGTTCCGTAGCCTATGTGTATGGTCAAGCGCAAATATTAGAATCAACTGTATTGAATGGCGTTTGTTTTATTTGATTATGATGCGTCCTGCGATACCGATAAATTGTGATTTAATAATTGCAGATACTCATCTTCAGAGATAGCATCGGTGCATCATTGAGAACTTTTTGGTCGATAAAAGCAGAAAGAAAATAGAAAATGCAAACGTAGCACATATAATCCCTCATGCTGGAGGTGTTGTGCGACCAAAAATGTTGACGCTCCGTTGACGCTCACTTTCAGTCCCGTAGCCTAAATGTATGTGTACCCACAAATAGGTTATTCATTGATAAAGATGGCATTCATTCGCATTTGAGAAGAAGGTGCCTTGCAATATGAGCTTGGTTAGTTAAAATTAAATTTTCGATAAATCTGGACAGAACTGCAATAATACTAACGTTGCACACTTCACAGATTAAATTGCATTTCATTCACTATTATATTGCGAGTTTTGACATCTGAAACTGTTTCAATAGATTGGATATCAAAATTAAATGTCCCTATAATAATAATGCACATAATATCCAAAAAAGTCGCTGCAAATTGAAGCTTTAAGTATGCCCAATAACCCACTTGTCTATTCACAAAGATTTGCAATTGCTTCATCATCGCTGCCATTCTCTGTGAAATAGTCATTAGTAATTTTTCATGTGAAAGGTGGAAGTGCATACGTGATTCATCAGTGCCATCAGTACTGGAGTCACAAAAATGGTAAACGTCGTCGTCTGCTTCGTCTTCTGAATCTTCAAGCGGCATAAATTCGTTCAAACGGCTGAGATTAGCCAATCTTGCAGGACTATGTCGTGCTGCAGCAGGTACTATAGTAGTGGAAGGTTTTGTGCCTGTGCGCCTCCAGCGAGTATAAGGATTTCGAGCAATCTTATTTTGGCAATGAAGGCAGCCAGGCAAGTGATTATCATAGATCATGGATGGATGCTTTTCAATGACCGCCTTCACACTCTTATGGCCTGGCAACTCAACACCCCGTCTGTTGTCTTCTCGAATCTCTGCCCGCGGCTTTTTAATCAAATTCTTTGTTTCCTCGATTCCAGCGTGCGATATGCCATGTTTGGCCATATTGACCATGTTGAGCGCGATGCGCATGTCTGCCTGCTCGAGCTGTACACGCCCACCTTGCCTGGCCATGGTTGCAGACATGTTAAAAACCTACTATGATTCAGTTGCTGCAATGAAAATTTAAATGTCGGTAATGGCAGTTACTTCAATCATATACTCCTCTGCAGCCTCCTCAAATGCTTTTAAAGAAGATCTTGTCCATTCCCGGGGTCGTTTGTCGAAAATTTGTCTGCAAAAACTCCGGAGTTGACAAGATCATGGTGTTCAATTTCACGGACTGTTCGGACGAATGCCTTGGTAGACCATGGTGGGTTGCCGTTACGGCTCTAGTTGAACTGTTCATGTTGTTCTGAACGGATTGCAGCTAATTACATCCGGCAATTGACTGTCGTTCTTTTAGATTATGTAACTTACATCCTATTGCATGGTTTTCCCTGGTTTTTCCTGGCGCCAGTTTTGCGTACAATTTTCGACTTTTCATCCTTATGCATATTTCTCGTTGCAATATCGGCGGCTTTTCGGTGGGGATTCTGTGTGCGCCGTTTGAGCAAAGTTTCCTGAGTAGGATATTCGCTGTAAAGGCGGGCGTAGGTATGGTTTCATTCTCGGCTCGACTGCTAGAAGCAGTTGGTTGTAGTTCAGCCATATTGTAATTGAAGAGAGAAGAATTTGAGTTTAGAGAAGAGGGAGAACCTGGAGAATATATAAGAATTTCTGGGAAACGCAAGTTGAATCGACATTTCAAGCCATCAGTAAAGATATTCTGGTATAGTAGCATTTCATGATGGACCCTGCTGTGGAAGGCGGCAGATTTGCAAGGATGTTGGCCTTATACCAACCCTGTTAATTATTGGTAATAATAAACAAAAGTGCATGGCTGGCAATATAACATTTTTGAAACAGCTACAGATAGTTGTATGTTTAGTGTAATAGCCGTTAAAACTGAAGCGATGTCATGTGAAACAGTTTCTGCAGTCATGTTGAACGGATGTTGCATTGAGATTGAACACACTGCAAAGCCATTATAGTTGTAGCGCCTGATGGTATTATTCCTTTGGTAGTATAACTAGATCGAACCTACAACCATAAAGACCCACCTTTCCCCCACTGTCCAACTGCCAACATCTCCAAAAACAAAGTCCACACGAACTACACGAAAGAGCAACAAATATGGTCTACACACCAAAAATGTACTTTTCCAGACTTCCGGCTGGCAAATACGGCAAATCGACAATACGTGCTACCCAACGACGTCATCAAGCAAACCAAGGCAAGACTGGTGTCGAGGCAGAACGGGTCCGAGCACTTGGCGCTTTGCCTAGTCTCTGTTTTGAAAAAAGGCGCGCAGCGGAGTGCTGACCTGAATTAAACTTTGTGAGCAAGGAAGCAAAGGAGAAGTGGATTGAGGAATTTGTGGAGAGTGAAACAGCAGCAGCAAGAAAGAGGGTTGCGGAAGCAGAAGCAGCGGTAGAGAGAGAGAAAGACACTATATTGAAAAGAGCAGGGGCTGATACAACTTAAATGACATTTGAAGAGATGTTGGAAGCAATTGGAAATAGTGTTGACGATGTTGCAACTTCAGACGAGGAAGATGATGAACATGGGGAAGAAGATGGAGAAGACAATGAGTATGCAGAGCTCAGTGATGATGACAAACCAGACTGGGTGGTTGGCACAATCAACAAATCAGTGCAGAAATGGCTGGACACCTTTCGCACGAATCGAATGAAGCTCGAAGAATTGACAACTCCGGGTTGGGCAGATGCAGAAGATTACTTTCACGAGCGCGACAGAAAGTACGGCACTGCTGAATTGAAGGTGCTGGTGGTGTTGACTCCAAATTCAATTTCCATTCCTGCCACATCATATATGGCCCAACCACCCTGTCCTCCTGGAACTAGTCATTTGCTAGTAGGAGTTGGAAAGCCTGTTGAAGAATTTACGCCAGTCGAAACAATTGAATCAGTACAAAATTATCCCTTGCCTGCCTCATCCCCTACTAATTGTTATACAGATGTCCGAATATATGGGTACGGAGCATGATGGCCTGTAAGCACAGATCATCATATAGTCATAGATTGTGGTATTGCAATTTTTGACAGTTTCTTAAGCGTAAATGCTTTTTAGTCCTATTTTTGTATTGGTTAGTTTTCTATGATTTCAGTGACACCTGAAAAAATCGTCTGTGCATGTGCATGAATGGAACCGAACGTATGAACTTTGACCACACCAGGTATGCGAGATACACCACCTATCAGCCTGCTTATATTAAGAATGATTATTTTAAGCATGAGAGTAAAAACTTAATTGTTACATAATATGCCATCTGAATTTTACATCATTGTTGCTATATTTATCTCACTAGTTGCGGTCTGATCACATGGTGAATTAATTTAAAAGACAGCCGTTATAAACGATTTTAATGAAACTCCAACTGCATAAGCTGCCGCTCAGGCCCTGTACACATGATGGCGATCTCACAAAGACCTCATGGGTAACCATGAATATTTGGCACAACGAGCTGGATGACGAAAGTGGGCTATATATAATACACACTTACGTCATTATCATTACGCCGCGTAAAGCCGGTCAAAAGCGCTGACTTTATCGACAAATTAGTTGTAAGCAATTCATCCCAGTAGCCACTGAATTGAAGGAATTGAATCACAATTTATCTGTATCGCAAGGTGTATTCTTATCAAATATGCATGAAAGCCAGCTTTTACAATCAGAGAAAAGTGCAATCGTGTAATAAAACACGTAGACTGCAGGAATTAAAGTGAGCGTCAACGGAGCGTCAACAATTTTTGGTGATACAACATCTCTAGTGCATGAAATTGTTTTGACTGCACTAGTTTTATTGTGGTTCTGATCTCTTTTATCGACAAATCAGCGGTATGCAATTTATCCGAGTAACCTCTGAATTGAAGAAATTAAATCACAAGTTATCTCTATCGCGAGGTATATTCATCTCAAATATGCATGAAAACCAGCTTGAACAATCACCTAAAGAGTAATCGTGCGATGACACACGTAGGCTGCAGGAGTCAAAATGAGCGTCCACGGAGCTTCAACGATTTTTGGTGACACAACACCTCTCGTGTGTGGGATTGTTTTGATTGAACTAATTTTATTGTAGTTTTGACTGCCTTTATTGACAAATCAGTTGTAAACGATTCATCCCAGTAACCACTGAATTGAACAAATTAAATCACGATTTATCTGTATCGTGAGGTATATTCTTGTTAGATAAGCCTGAAAGCCAGCTTTTACAATCAAATACATTGCAATTGTGTGATAAAACACGTACGCTGCAGGAGTAAAAGTGAGCATCAACGATTTTTGGTGACACAACATCTCTAGTGCGTGGGATTCTTTTGACTGTACTAGTTATATTGCAGTTTTGACTGCCTTTAACGACAAATCAGTGGTATGCAAGTTATCCGAGTAACGTCTGAATTGAAGGAATTAAATCCTGAGTTATCTGTATCGCACGGTATATTCTTGTCAAGTATGCATACAAGCGAGCTTTTACAATCAAATACAGTGCAATCGTGCGAGAAGACACGTAGGCTGCAGGAGTAAACGTGAGTGTCAACGGAGCGTCAACGATTTTTGGTGACACAACATCTCTAGTGCATGGGATTGTTTTGACTGCACTAGTTATATTGCAGTTTTGACTGCCTTTATCGACAAATCAAGTACGCAATTTAGCTGAGTAATGTCTGAATTGAAAGAATTAAATCATGATTCATCCGTATCGCGAGATATATTCTTGTCAAATATGCATGAAAGCCAGTCTTTACAATCAAATACAGTGCAATTGTGCGATGTGACACGTAGGCTGCAGGAGTAAAAGTCAGCGTCAACAGAGCGTCAACGATTTTCGTTCACACAACATCTCTAGTGCGTGGGATTGTTTTGACTGCACTAGTTTTATTGTAGTTTTGACTGCCTTTATCGACAAATCAATTTTTACTGACATACTGTCCATTATTTCTTCTCAAGAACAGTCTGTGGAAGCAGGTATATAAGACATCAAGAAATCCATACACATATCAATATTTTTGACAGCAGTGCAGTTCGCAGTCTTTCACATTTTGCTTTTATATTCCCTTCAAACTCTTCTTCAATGGCTGCTGCAATGTCCATTGATACATCCTCACTCGAAGTAATGTACTTCTCTAAAGATGAACGTGTCTTTATACGAGATTTGACCAATGAAATATTGCAAATGGTGTTTGATAAATAGTGGACCTCCATGAATGTTGAAATAAAATTTATGATTGTGTGGAGTGGCTCCCGGCATGCAGCGGCATGGCGATTCTACAAACATTGCGCAAAAACCCAAAACCGCTGCCCCGGCGTCATTTGTATCGTTTGTCACACCGTTCTGGTACATCCATCGGAGAATGGAACAAGTACTATGGCAAAACACCTCAAATCAAAGACACACAAAGCAGAGCTGAATGAGTTGACTGAATCAGACGTGACATTATTGACGGGTACGGCTGGTGATGAGCAAGCTTTAGCTGTACTAAAGAAGAAAGGCAGTCAGGGTGTTATGGTGGCAAGTAGTTCCCATCAAACACAGGCTGATTGAAATCCTAGACCATACTGACAATTTTGACAGATTGAACGTCCAAAACTGGCAGATAATGACTTTAAAACTCTTGAATTCAACCAAGAAACCTGGAACCGCTATTTGATGCTAGGATTTGTTTCTGCACACATTCCGTGGAACACCATAACGAACCTAGAGTTACGACGGACGTTCAATGCTTTATGATACCACTTAATTCTTCCCTCTGCCAGTACTCTTAGTAATATTTGCCGAAGAGAATACTCCCTCACAATTGATGCAATCAAAAAGCAGTTGCCGACAAAAAATAAAGTCAGTGTAGCGTTAGATGGGTGGACGTCTACCAATCAATTGGCGATTGTGTCGGTAATTGGTTATTATATTGATCTTAACTGGTGCCTTCGTGAAGTACAGCTTGCATTTGATGAGGTTTGTGGCCTCTTGGTTTAATATTTTCTACTGCTGACAGACAACTATAGGTTAAAGGCAAACACACAGGTGTGCGACTGGCCGAGCATTTGAAGGAGGTACTTGAACGTTTCAGTCTTGCCGACGGTCGATTGCTCGGTGTAACTACTGATAACGCCTCATCCAACTATTCAATGAGACGGGAGTTACAATCTACACTCGAAACCTCAGGAATTGAATGGTCGGCATTACGAAACCATGTACCATGCATGGCGCATGTCATTCAGCTTTGTTTAGGAGCATTCATGAGTAATCTGGGGGTCAAAGGTCGAACAAAGTCATGGGAAGCCAATGAGCGTGACGAGCAATTTGGAGAAAACGATAGTGCCGCATTAACCAAAAGCCAAAAGCTGCAGAAGGCAGGAAATGCAAGAATCCAAAAGGTGGCAGCCATGAAGCCCGGATCAGCTAAAATTATTGAAAAGGTAGTTACTGCATGTTATATACACTTTCATTCTGAAGACTGACTCTTGATATAGCAGAGAATGCATGCGGTATTGATTACTCCGACTTCCGGAAGACGCAATGAGTTTCTCAACTGCCAGAAATCAAAAATTAGAATTGCAGTACTACCTACCATGGATGTAAAAACTCGGTGGAATTCAACTCTGGAATTACTGGAGCGGGCATACAGATTGCCAGAGTTTACACGCGAGTGGCTTAAAAACTCCAATTATGCTGATTACCGGCCATTATTCACAACGGACGACGAATGGATTATTGTCAAATACGTAATGTAGGTGCTGAGACCATTTCGTTACTGGACACTTTGGATGTCGAAACGGCGTACAGTCACCTTACACCATGTCATCACAATATATAATGACATATTTGATCATCTAGATGGCGTAATGCGTACTTTGGCAAAGAAGAAAACTCAGTGGAAAGAAGATCTATACTTTGCTTTGAAGTTTGCACAACAAAAGCTGTCCAAATATCACTCCGAAGTTACACCAGAGACGGGCATACTCCTCATTGCAGCACATATCCTTGATCCATTTCGGATGTTGCGATCATTTAGGAAGTGGGACATGGCTATGGATGTTAATCCTGAGGACGAGGGCTCCTTCACTGCCCAGTACAAGGATGCATTCATCAAATATGTGGAGCATAAATACTGCATCAAAAAGCAATTTACGACTACCGGAAAACATCAAAATATTCCAAATCATGACCCATTCTCCTCCATTACAGTGTCTGGGCCAGGTCAATCGACTTATGATCCATATGATTTGTCCAGCGATGATGAGTATTTTACACCTGCAAACACGGTGGAATGTACTCCAGGGTGCAGCGATCGCGCAACACGCTTATTGACGGCTACCACTCTCTATTTGAATTCACCACCTGGGGTACCCAAAAATTGGGGACAAATTAATCCCAATCTTAATGATTATCATTCCGACCCTACAGAGATTAGCAGAGCTTTCTGGGTACCCGACGTAGCCGATTGGTGGCGACAGCAGGAAAAATTAAATACGAAGTATACCGATCTAGCCAATATAGCGCAAAACATCTTCTCAATCATGCCACACTGGGTTGGAGTAGAAGCCAGCTTTTCACATGGCCGAGAAGTGATTGGGTGGAGGCAGTCTAAAACTACGGGGGAAAAACTTTGAGAAAAAGTAGTAGTTCAGCAGTTTGCAAGAAATAATCATGGTCTTTTGGCCGGTGATACTGCACAAATATATTCATCAATATCTGATAACAATTATGAAATCAAGAAAGAGGCTGAGGAAAGAAAGCTGCACCGGATGGCCAAGGTTCATGACCTTTTGGAGATGTGGCAGGGCAGTGAAAACCTACGCGCGACTCAGAAGGCATCACGCGCTCAAAACAAACAAATGACAGCCATGGGCTACATTTCAGACACTGAAGAGATAGTTAAATCATCCTGGTCAGCCTTTAAACATGACGGTGTTGCAGCTTTCAAAATGACTGAAAAATCCCCTCTTCCACCGTCCGTATCAAAGATCGACCTTCCTGGTGGCAAAACCAAAGTTCTCAATATCCAGCGAATACGTAGGATCGACCGCCATCCAAGCGAAAGTGATGACGATAACTCTGCTGAAACGCTTTCTGATACTGATGATTGGCTCCATTGGAACAGTGACTTGGACGATCCAAACTAAAATGAAAACGATGGAGGGGCTGATGATGAAGATGATATGCATATATGTGATAATTCTGATGTCATTGATGAGGCAGAACAGCCATATGTACATGCCGCCCCTAACATCACAGGCTTTATCAAGCCAGTTTGAAAGTCGAAGCGCACAGCAACTCTAATTATTATGAACTCCACGCCCACCAATACACAGGAAACACGAATGTGAAAAGTTAATAAGCGACGGTAGAGCGGAGATCTGTATTTTATATTTCTTTTGGTTTTCTGTTTCTTGTAATGGAACATAAGTATCGTTTATTTTGTAATCTTCTTGGTCACTATTGAGAAATGGTTTGTATTCGATACATATATGATGAAAAGGCAGTTCAAATACAATATTGAAGGAACGTAAAATGCTCGGCCGATTGTGATATTATTCAAACATATTTCACGTTAATTTTAAAGATGAGATAAGAGCTGATATGAATAAGATGCACGAAAGGTAGGCAATAATGAGATAATATACATGATCGATACTAAAATATGTGTGGTGATTGACACATACCACAACATACAGGAATTTATCACAGCACAAGTGTTTATACGGTTTTGGCCATCATTCTTTTTGTTACAAAGTTAACCTATCGAGTTATGATATATATTTAATAATTTGTTGTTGTGATTTTGGATTTGGTTGAAATCAGTTCAACAATGGTCAAAATCACTAATAGGAATCGCTTGGTTGATTAAATTGAGAATGTCAAAAGTCGCATGTGCAATAGTATGCGCCCGGTTGTGGACCCGTCTAATAACCCGGGAATTTGGGCGGTTCCAAAATGTTGAGTTAACCCGAACCGTGCTTTCTGGTTCGGTTCTACTGGCGACCCGAACAGTCTATTTGGAAACGGTTCGGTTCGGACCAGAACCTGACCCGGAGCCTTCGGGTTGGAATCGTTGCTAACACTAGTTGTTGATAGTGGCCATGAGAGTATCATTTAAAACTTGCCCTGGCTCGTCACATGGAGGCTCGATCAGCTCTTTGGCGTATTGTCAATCGCTGTCTAGAACTTTGGTGCTCTGAATTTCCTTCACTAGGGCGGCAAGAGCACTTGGAGTTGCTGGCACAGGCAAATCGGTGTAGTCATCTAGCTGGGCTGGGGCCCTCCTCTTGCTGGGTGTATCTGGTGGTGCACCAGGGGTTCTGGAAGACTTCCTTTGGGGTGTTTGTGGGGATGCTCCCTACAAGGAATTCCAGTTAGCCCAGAACTTCATTCATCACTTCAGATGCTCCTAACTTACTCTCTCTCCATCATTGCTTTTCTTGGGCTCCTCCACTAACCGGTTGTTCTCATGCGGGTCCTTCCCATCTCTATTTGACAGGTTTGCCTCAAGGAGTAGAGTCGCTGCTTCAGGTGCAACTGCACGGAAGTTCTGGACCTCCCCATTCCATGTTTCCTGCTTCCAAATACTGCCACAAAACTCCTCCCCAACCATAACTCCGGCGTCTTGAGCAGCTTCTTCACTCAACTGGCAGCAATATACGGTCTGGAAAGTGAATGGGCCCTTCAGCTTTGCCTTAGCGATCCACTTCAGAAGTTGGGAATATTCTTCAATTCCTTGAAATGTCGTGAATATAGACCCAGAAGTGGCATCTCCACGCACCCGCACCACAAACGACTTGTTTTGGACATCGGCCATCTCAATGTTTGGCCGTTTGGGTGGGGGTTCATCACTGCTACCCTCTGCCTTGCGCTTTCCACCACCTCCCTTCCCATTGTTTGTGTCACCGTTTACCGTCCCGATGGCGGTCTCTCGCAGGCAGTTGCAGAGATTTCGGATGAAATTGTGAATCCAGTCGTGCCTGATACTCTCAGAATCATCAAACTGGTCAAGGGGTAGGAACTCCTCACAACACTGGATGAAATCTGTGATAGCTGCTTCCCAAAGTTCGAACATGGTGCACCCCTCGATCCGCCTGATGTTCAGGCGGAGTGTTCCCATCACGCAATGTGGGTGCAGAGGAATCAGCCATTCTTGACGGACATGATTCTCAAACTTGGAGATGTCGCCTCTCCCAGGCATGTTGCCTTCCTTGGACCCCTTTTTAACTTGGCCCATCTTAACCATGAGTTGCCCAGCGGTGACTTTAGCCCCAGCGATAGTGGGCGGCTTTTTTCTATCTCCAGTTCCATCGGGTAGATCAATGTTGGCTAGGGCTAGCTGACCCTGGTATTCACCGAGAGTGATCTGCCGCCGGTATTGACCGAAGGGGCTATTTGAAGTTGGGGTCCATGGCAACAGTTCAGGTAGCGCTTTGGTCCATCTCTATGGCCCAGGGGCCGCACTCCCTTCAGTCTCACTAGTCTCTTCAGAAGTGGCGGTTTCCGGTCCAGGTGTCAGTGCTCCTGGTGTTCCTAGCTGTGCTGGGAGTGGTTGAGGAATGTTGGGCTGCATCCGAAGTGGGGGAGGATTTGTGGACCATGAGTCTGGAGCAACTGGTGGTCTTGGTGGAGGGGGAGGAGAATGTGGGGTGTACTGGGGCCCTTCACCTCCAGGCAGAGCGGGATGGGGCTGTGGGGTGAACCAGGATCCTTCACCTCCAGGTGGAGTGGGAGGGGGCTGTGGGGTGAACCGGGATCCTACACCTCCAGGTGGAGCAGAAGGGGGCTGTTGGGTGAACCGGAATCCATCCGCTCCAGGTGGACCTGGCCGTGGAGAGGGAGGCAGTGGTGTGTGTCGGTCTTTGTCAGGTGGCGGAGACATTGGTGGGTTTGGGTTCGCTGGTGGTGGTGGTGGTAGTGGTGGTGGTGGTGGTGGTGGTGGTGGTGGTGGTCCGGATGCAATCTGTGTCTATGGAACCAAGGTGTGTCGGTACTCATTCCACATGTACCATCCGTCAGGGCTGATCATTGGTGGTGCAGTATTTGGAGGATAGTTCAGTGGTTTCGGTTCATATTGCGGTTCCTCAGTCGGCGGCCGGGGCAGTTGATAATCGGGATTGGGATGCCAGACAAACCCGTCCCACATCTGAGACCCATCACTGCTGAGATGGTAGTTTTAATTGGGTCATTGTGGAGGTGCGCCATCATAATATTGATACGGGTGTCCTGGGTTGGTCGGAGAGTGGTGATTGGAGGGGTTGTTCTGCGACATGATGTATTGAAGTAGTTACAAAGAGAAGTTTATGAGGTTTGGAGCTTTTTGTGAAAAGCTCTATGGTACCTGCAGTAGTTGCTGAGAATGAGGTAGTGTGATGGGCTACATTTGTGGGAGGCAAGGTGCGTTTATATACACTCGCAATTCTCTCGAGAACACTCAATGCGCACCAACCTCGTCCGCACTCCTCTTACCATACCGCCCTGTTTGACAAACTTCTGATGCATGTTTTTCTCACCCATTGTCTTCTAGGAACGTTCAAGTTAATCACTAGATGAAAGGAGGAGTATCACCCCTGCCACTTGGTTGCAGTTTCTCAAAGCCCACCCAACTTATGCTGTGATTCTGAAGCTATAACGAACAAAACATATGAATACCCGCGATCGTCTTGCTTGTTGAAGTTTGATTCTGGAAATCAGCCTACTGCGTTTCAGGAGAGGTGGTTGCAGGTGTCCATCTCTCGTATAACAATGCAGGCGACCTGCATGAAACCCCTGTCGGTGGTTGCAAATTCTGGGAATATACTAAAACTTTACCACACATCCAAATATTCAACACTATCTAGAGATGGAAAACTCCAATTACCCAACGCCTATGAAACTCAGGTGCCTTGCTATTTGTAGGGAGCTGCACAATTGGATGTAATCCGAGCCCTGCCATCACCTACAGGTGCATCTGAATCTCTTCCTGGAGGTTTTAGTGGAATACTCGTGACGAAAATTGTAGGCTTAGCACAGGTTAGGGATGGGAACTCAATCACCTTGTGGGGTACAAACAATTTGTCGGGTGAAGTGACATATAGTTGTTTGTCTGTTTCAAGACTAGTCCTATCAAGCCCGCATGTCATATGGTATGGAGCATCATCTCGCAGAAGGGGTGTGCAACATGAACCGTCGGTAGCTTTCTTTACCCCTGAATCAGTGCTCCTCACCATTCAGCATACACTTGTTACACCCCATCCACCATTCACCATACACAGGTCGCACCCCATCTACCATTCACCATACACTCGTGCACCCCATCTACCATTCACCATCACCACACTTGTCGCACCCCATCTACCATTCACTATACACATGTCGTACTATCTACCATTCACCATACACTCGTTGCACTTCATCTACTATTGACCATTCACTCATTGCGGCTCATCTACGGGAGATACTGTAACAACGGTTATCAGTATAAGTGGTCGGGCAAACCAGTTCTTACAATTGCGATGTACACTATGTCGAAAACGGATCCGCAACTCCACTGGTCTTGCTCAACATTATCAAAATGATAACCCAGACGTGTTTGACAACGCGGGAGAGGTAATGGAACGACTTGGAACTGAAGCAAATTGGAGATCTAGTAAGTAGCGAGATGAGCAAAGCAAGAAGTAAACAAATGCAGGAGAACCTGACAGTACCCAAGGGTTCATACCAGCCGCGCACACCTCCGAGCGCACTCCCATACCCGAACTACAAGAAAAACACGACGTCACATTGTAACTGCGAGGAAAGTCACCCACACAGAAGTGTATGGAGAGGCTGCAGGTGGGCAAGTGGTGGGAGAGGCTACGAGCCTCTACGACAAACACCGGAAACCGAATTGGAATCCATGGCACCCATATGCAAATGCATTCCATTATCAACAAACCCATGCTCTAGCTACTCAAAGCAAAACTTGGGTAAATGACTATCTGCGGTGCGGCCTGGACAATTTCCGTACGACTTCGTTCCAGACAGCAGCTGACCTGTGGGAACTGCTGAGGTGCCTGGACTTCAGACTGGGAGCAGAGAGTTGGCTTCAGGCGCCAGGAAAATATGGCAACATATACTGCAGGGACATGTTCAAGTGCATCCAGTTTCTTTTGGAGCATTTACCGTTTGCGGAGCACGTGGATTTCGCTCTCGTGCAGCTGTACGAATCAGCTAATCATCGAATCTATAGTGAGATCAACTCAGGAGATTGGTGGTGGGAAACTCAGGAGCAATTACCCGACAGTACAACAATTGGGCCAGTAATCTTGGCCTCAGACAAAACCCATCTCACGAATTTCCCTGGTGACAACAGCACCTGGCCGGTGAATATGAGTATCGGGAACATTCAGAAAAATGTTCGTCGTGCAGCATCAAAGCGGGCCTGGATTCTGGTGTGATTGATTTCAGTTCTACCGAAAGGCGCAACTGATATAGACTCTTCATGGCACTACGCGATCCATACCATCCTGAAACCACTTAGAGAAGTGGATATCAGTGGCACTTGTTACAAGTGGGATTGTGCCGACGGTTTCAAACGTATCTGCTACCCGTTGCTAGCAGCATTGATTGGGAACTACCCAGAGATCGCAATGATCACGAAGATGATCGGAGGAGCATGCCCTGTGTGTCAAGTACCGAATGGACCTGAGATGGGCCATGGCAAAGGATTTCGCAACTGGGAGCCTCGATGTATATTACGCTATCAAGAGCACCTGGAGGAGAATCGACTTGATGAATTCAAAGTGGTGCATCCAAAACCGACTTCAAATCTCGTCTGGAATTATCCTCTGTGCAACGTCCATCGCCTTTGGCAACCAAATATGCTTTACCAACTCTATTTGGGGATTGTGAAACATCTCTTCAACTGGCTTGTGGAGTACCTCACCGATCAAGGCTTGAAAGCTGAACTCAATACCTGGTTCACCTCAGTTCCACACTACCCAAACATGTTGTGTTTCTCTATACCCTTAGATTCTCTCAAGAATGGATCCTGGCATGGCAAGGTAATCCGAGAAATGCTCAGGAGTCTATCTGCAGTATGTGCTCCCCTGCTTTCCAGCGACGTTGCAGGGAAAATGATCTCAGAAAGTACATCTGATACGGAAGTTATGAAAACAATTTGAGCACTGATTGGATTATCTTTCCTAGCCAGCCAGTGAATGCACTAGGATATCTCGTTGAAATACCTTGACAAAGCTCTCGAAAGCTTTTACAATGCAAACTAATCTTCACTCCTCAACATGCTACTGAGGCTTGGACAAGGCGTTTAGAAAGCGACATCCAAGCGCAGGCAGCAAACCTTAAAGAGGTGGCGATGGAGAAGATAGAGAGAGAGCTTCATAGAGAGATTTATGGTATTACAACTGGGCAGTGTGGAACTTTTGAGGTGTACCTGAAAGAAGAGCAGCTGCGAACCACTACCTGGAATGCAGAGAAGCGGGCGACAACAATGGTACGACTCAAAGCAGAGCTCTACGGAGCATCTACAGACCAGCTTGTCCACTTTGGCCAGTTGTTTAAAGAAGCTCAGGACCGCTGGGAACTCAAGCTGAGTCCTGAAGCTAGCCGTGGACCTACAAGCAAGTTTGCTTGAGAACTAGAACGAGAACATCAGGCCATCATGACTGCCATGTTCGGTGCATCGATGGTCACTGTCGCTGCAATGCAGGAGTTTGAGCGGCGCCTGTTGGAAGCTGAGAAAGCAGCAACACATTGGTTGGAAGAGCGCCAACAACAGGTTGCATGGTGTCTGCAGATAGAGGTTTATGGGGCAAGCCATGCAGTTCATGCTGCTTCTCGTCATGCCATGATGGAGAAGCACCTGAAGTATGATCAGGAATGGAACTCAAGGAAAGGTCCGAATTTACGGAAGCAGCTAACGCTGCAATTCTATCACTTCGGAAAACCAAAAATGCACCTCCTCTGTCATGACTGGGAGTTCATTATTAGAATGAGTGCTCCTGATGATTTTTCAACCAATATTCCAGAGCTCTTGCACATTTCGAATGTCAAAGAAGCGTACCGTGCCAGTAATGGGGTCATGTTCATGCTACAGCTTCTTCAGCACGATGATCGCTACCCCACGGTGGACTACATAGAACACACCCTTCGGTGGCTTGCTTTGGACACATGGAATGTTGGGAAGAGTGCAGTAGTCCTTAAGATGATGACGGGTCGAGAGAAATGGCAAATGACCAGGTGCGCCCAGCAGAAAAAAATCCTTGCCGGCAAATCTGAACCTTTGATTTGACCTAGTTCACAACCTCTGCCACTGTTTAAACTTTCAACTATTTGTACACGTACACCGTCTTTCAAGCGGATATCACTAGCTGAAGCAACTGCAACCTTGAACATTCCGACATTGCCATCACTTGTCAGGCAGCATCTACATGAAATCTGGGGCCGTGATGCGGTCAGTGTGATCTGGGGCTACAGAAAAGAATTTAAAGAAGATGTAACCTTACATCCTCACAATAAGGTCACTTTCTACAGGCCGGAATTTCATAACCCTCAGCAGATGAACCGGATCCTGCTTGACTGCAGCGTTGAAGGTACGCCTGATGGTGAGACGCACAGGAGGCCACCGCAGATGATATGGGTGCGTGTGGGCGAAAATACGGATGATGGACTCTGCGGGCGCCGCCCCACATTTCCCATTCTATACTTCACCTGTTCACCACCGACCAGGACCTCGCTGGTAAGTGGGATGATTGCGAGGACTGGCGACTGGCTGTTGCAGCAGCACCCTCATTTTCTTTTTATCCCTTCAAGCATGGATTGATAGACCATCACCCCTGGAGTTCGCCATTGTTGTTGGTACACATTTCAAGCATCATTCAGGGCACCCTCAAGAAGTTGATGGGTTGGTCAGAGTGGTAAAGGAATCAATACCACATGTTATTGCCATGGAGAAAATTGAAGGGCCGTGCGACTTGGTCCCCGAGATCTGGGCAGTGACAGGGAATGGTTCGGTATGGATTGTAAATAATCAAGTGGATTTGGATATGTACTGGGATGTATAGTAAGACAAAACACATATGGACGAAAGGATTGGAGCCGCCTCTGCCATTTAGCCAAACGAATGAAAGGAGTCTCACGCAGGGGTTCACTTGACATCAAGCTGGTGTATATAGACACTATATTAGTGTAATGGGATCTAGAGATGTCTATTTATACAAATCTCTCATGACGATGCTTGAAGTAGCAGCGATGAATTGACAGTATAATCTATGAATAGAGTCAAATATAATGCCAATTGGGAGTGAGGGCTGTGGAGTGTCGGAGAGGCACGCGGAGCAGAGTACGCGATGAAGCAAGTTTGTGGACCTCCCAGGAAGTGGTAGGAATGCTGTGAGATGCTCCTGTGCGGTTGTGGAAAGTTCACAGGTGTACCGGGAGCTGCCTCGAGCTCGTCGGAGCATAGTAAAATGATACGGAAGGGTTTGGGAGCCTCCCAAGCCCCAATGAGGATCCCGGAAGGTGGGTGCCAGGCCACGGAGGAAATTGCATTTTGCTGATGCCATCTCTCGATCCTCTATCGTCTTTATCGTCATTAGATTATAATCAGACCATTTGTATCCTTTATAACATCAAGCTTGCGGGCTTGTGCCTTTGGACCAGTGGTATCCTTTCGATCTGATGACCTCCAGACAAATGGGCCTCTTTCAATAGAGAGCAGCTTTGCTGTTCAGGGTCGGCACATATTCTTATGCCTTCGGTAGTCATCAGCTGTTGGCTGGCGCCATTCAGTGATTTGCCGGCTGTCTATTCGTCGTCAGCTTCTTGGCTGATGCTATTCAGCTGTTTGCCGGCTGTCCGTTTGTGGTCGGCGATTCGGAGCAGATGCGACTGCGGCCATTAACTCGCAGTCAACACGTATCAATGGTGTGGGTGTTCGTTTGCTAGCCATCCAATGAGATTGGCTCCGGCATCCAAGATGAGTGATAGCCGATGACGTCAAATCAGGATAATCCCAGGTGATTGTACGTGACCCCACTGTGAACTTGCTAGGTATAACAGTGAAGCCGATCGCCAGCAGATATGCAATGTTCAATAACTGTTTCACCACTGATACTGTCAAGACCACCCAGACGAACTCATGGTGGTATCATTTTGTCACACAAGTTGATCCGGCAATGAGAAATGCCTACCCTCCTCATGCATACATTTTGGTGGTATTTATTTTATCCTCTCTACATTGATTTTAGTCTGACAGAGTATTCAGGCCCCCAGCAGGATTACCTCCCCATGCTCAGCAATGGTCTATTAGTGCAAGGACAAGGTAGATACCTTGTATGGCATTAGAATAATGGACCAGGATGGAGTCAAACAATGCATTGCAAACCTCCTCGATTGAAACCGATTCACATATCCTGAGTGGACAAGAACAGTATGTCTTTAAACAATGTTGAATGTGTCATCTAATATATCTTTTTAGAATTGCAAGTATCATTCCACAGCGACCAAAATCATGGACCTAGTTTACGAGACATACTTAGCAGGAATAAGACAATTGGGACTGAAATACCGTGGAATGATCGATATGATCAATTCGACATTCATTGTACCTGCTGCGACCACCAATCACCATTGCCTTTCAGCATGCAAAACTGGGGGATACAACACACCAGCTGAGTTTGGCCTCGGTGGAGGTGCACATTGTGAGATCATATTCAATTATATATGATTATGAATACTACCGGTCAATGCATAGTTGTATTTTGCCATCTTGAAGCCAAGTTCCTTTCTACCTCCTCCGAGGTCAAAATCAAGACCATTGAAGATGCCAAAATGATGTTTCGTCGAAGGCAGAGATGGACAGCAGATGTTGAGGTGAATGCATCATTGCTGTATAATGACCAGGGAGTACACAAGGAGAAGTATCTGTTGTATGTTTCTAAAGAGCTTGCTGATGTTTCCAACAACAGATTTCATCGTATGACCACTGAAGTTGAAGCTGCGCAATCTGCATTCCGACCAAGTCACGTGCGATATGATATAATCTTCCATACTGTTGATGTCAGCGGCACAAGCAACACCAACAACAACAATATCAATGACAATTGCAATGATGATTTCAATATTGCGGATACGGAAAACGTCAATTCAGAAGGTTATGGGAGCTTCGACTTCAACATATCTGGCCTCAATAACTGTTGAAAGAGAGCGAGTGGTATCTGATGGAGGGAATATACATGATGAAGAGGCAACACGTGTTTTAGTCTTTACAATATGGTTTTTTGGTTCTTAAGATTGTTGTATTTCTTTTGCGCAATCATTGCACAGACACTTGTAATCTTCAGTATTGTAATGGTCATTGGTCAGTAAGCACTATATAAAATCAAAGGTTTACCGAAGAAATATATGCCACGACAATTGATCATGTCTTCTCATGAGAATTATGTGAATACATCATCTGTGTAGAAAAATTATTATCTTGAGAATAGATACTAGCTTGGATCAAATACACAGTATTATAAATTTCAGTAGATATAGAAAGACAACTATCATGAGTTTAAATAATTTAGAGAGTGTATGAGATGGCCATACAAAGTAAAAGGGGTATGAGTAAAGCCAATGAAGGCATATTTCAAATATCTCGATAACGAAGACAAGATGATGATTACCCACCTCAAATCGGATCACGACCCCGTTTGAGTCTATGGTATCTGACCTCACCAAAGTGTTGACAAAAGTAGCATAGAGAATTCACAGAAATAAAATCACAACTGGATCTTATTGATTATACGACAACAAATGCTTCAGAACATTATCTCTACAATACAACTCGAAGGTACATTCTCACCAACGCCGATATTGTGTTTCAGCCTTCATGGGCGCAGCACGTTCAATAATCCTAATCAACAAAAATCTGTTTTTGCTGATGTAATGGAACAGTACTTCCAGAACTTTGTTAATTATCAACAGTATGATTGGGTCCGGTGGCTACCATTGGTGGAGTTCACAGGTAACAATCATATCTGGGAGACAACCAATTCTTCTGCGTTTTTTGATAACTATGGCTTTCATATGTAAATAACCATCGGCCTACATCCAATTAAGAACCCTAATGATATCCACAGGGTATACCCCCAGCAGATAGCCTGATTGATAGAGCAACTTTTCAATTTACTCAGATCAGAAATAAAATAAGCCCAGGCAATGCTGTCCGAACAGACCAACAATTCCCAAAGGATTGATAAACCATCGGAAGTTGGTGATAACATATGGCTGGACACATGAAATATAACAACTACCTGACCAAGCAAGAGACTTGACTGGGAACGTATAGGACCCTAAGAGTTTTCCAAAATCATCTGCTCTTGGGCTTATCAGATTGAATGGCTGATCCTGCTACACATTCATGATATTGAACCGATATCTCGATTAGAATGACTGCTATGGACCCTCTTCCACTACAAATGTCGGAACCTCCACCACTGGTGATAGTTGAAGGAGAAGAAGAGTGCAAAGTTGAACAGATAGACGATTCCAGAATGTTCAAAAGGCAATTGCAATATCTCATAAAATGGAGAAGTTACAACAAGCACAGCTGGAATCCTGCGGCCAATATAGATAGACTTGAAGCAATCGACAAATTTCGCACCAAATATTTTTGCAATCCCAGCTCATGAACCTCGTAGATAAACAGCAATGGAGAGGGGAAGCATCTGTCATGGATGTGATGAGTGACAATCGATGATGGAGTGATGAGTGACAATCGATGGTGGAGTAATCATCAGTGAATGATTCAAAAGATTCTGCACAATGAGAAGCAAATCAGGTTTAGAACAACGGCTAAAGCATCACCAGCATGATACCAGGATTCATACAAAGTCTATACCATAACACGCATGAAATCAGGTTTCAAACTGAGGCTAAAGCACAAAGAAAGAGAAAATTGGATTTCGAATCAAGTTGAATAGGAGTGGTCAAAATTGTGCAACAGCAGTGTTCAAAGACAGCAGGAGTTCAGAGGTATTATGGAACGAATAGATTATAGATGAAATCACTGTATATAACCCAGGAGTTTGGCAAAGGATGAGTTTTCTTCTTCACTCGTTTTCTAGACAACAAACACTCAAATAGCTTTTGCTTCCACATCTTTCACAGTTGGTAATTCCAGATCAAGTCTTGTATATATATTCCTCACATCTTTAGCTACAGGCTACCTTCGACCCTCTTAGCCATCTGGCTGTCATCCTTGTTTTATACCTGCAGGCTGTCTTTGATCGTGTAGCTTGTCCAGTTTTCAATTTTTGTGACCCGTAGAACCCTGAGCTCTGAACGCGCGAGACAGAAACCCTGAACCCCTGATCGAAAGAGATCACTGCCAACAACATTGCCAATATCATTTGAGCGTATGGGTATGGGGAAATTTCATGGAAGCAACAGAAGAACTGAACAAACCCAAACTGGAAATATGGGTATTTGTAGCAATACCATTTATGGGACGAAACAGGAAGGAGATACTCAAGGTGTATGCGGTAACCTTATACAAAATTGACCAAGCCTTGGAAGTAAAGGACCTTCCGAGAAAACCATTGGAAGAATTAATCCCAAAGGAATACTATAAGTTTCTCCCCCTTTTGAATAAAATAATTGCTGAAAAATCACTGCCATACAGACCACACAATCACAAGATTATACTCCAATGAGGTTTCACACCTCCATTCAAACCAATTTGTAGTCCATCAAGGGATGAGATTCAAGTCCTGAAGGAATATATCAAAAAGAAGTTGTCAAAGAGATTCATCAAATCATTATCAATACTATGCGGAGCTCTGTTAATGTTAACTCCAAAACCAAATAAAGGTCAAAGATTGTGCGTAAATCACAGAAGCCTGAATAAGAGAATGATGAAAAACAGCTATCCATTGCCATTGATTCAGAAAACCTTATTGAGACTTTTGAAAGCCAAATGGTACACCAAATTGAACATCCAAAATACCTATAATATGATCAGAATCGCTGAAGATGCCGAATAGAAAACAGCATTCAGGACCCAATAAAGCCTATTCAAATTATTATCAATACCATGCAGACTCACCAATACACCAGCATCCATTCAAGAATTCATCAATGACACACTATGCCTCTTTCTGGCCATCTTCTGCACAGCATTCCTGGACAACATTCTTATCTATAGTGACAGTTTGACAGCATATAAAGAACACATGAGACCAATATTGACAACATTAAACAAAGCCGGACAGAATTTGAAGGCAGAAAAGTGTGAATTTCATCAACAGAAAGTTAAGTATCTGGGATTGATAGTGGGAGTAAACGGAATCAAAATAGATCTGGAGAAGATGGCAGCAGTGAAGAAATAGGAAGCACCGGTAAACTGAAGGAAGTTAAGACATTTTTGGAATTTGCCAACTTTTACTGAAGATTTATACAGAATTACAGCAGGGTGGTTCAACCATCAATAGTGTTATCAACAGGTCCGGGTGACCCGGCTGCAGTCCGGTTCAGAACCAGAACCACAGCCCCGGTTCAGTTCTAGAACCCCCAAGGAACCAAACTGTCGAATCACAGGGGTTAAAACCTGGAACCAAACAGTAACCTGCCAGGTTTTGGTGGGATTTACCTTCAGCAGAGCCTCATTTTTCATCGGCTCCAATAATCACAGCTTTTCTGCTCCAATTGAGAATTTTAGTTCTGATTGGATCGCATCATGTAATATACATAGATTATGCAGTATTCGACGCTCTTTCCCATTCCAGTCTCCGATTTGCGATACGGTTAGTATTCATTGGGTCGCTGTGAAATGAAGCCAAAAATGCGGCTAAAATCGACTGTTGTTGGCAGCGACTCAACAAATACTAATTGTATCGCCAATTGGATACCGGGAGGTACAAGCATGTCAAAAACAGAATAATCTATGTATAAAACATATCGCAATCCAATTGGAACTCAAATACTTAATTTGAGCAATAATTTCAGACAAGAAACGTACCACAACCCCGAGGGTTACAGTTCAGTTCCAGGTTTTAACCGCCTGTGATGTGACAGTTCCGTTCCTTGGCAGTTCCGAACCGGAACCGACCCGGACCTGCAATCTGGAACCATTGTTAACATTAACCATCAACCAAACTCACGAAAAAGCTAGTACCGTTTCAATAGTGATTCAACCAAAAAAGTGCAATTGCCAAGTAAAAGAAATATTTACAACTGTTCCGGTCCTGACACATTTCAATTACTAAAAGAAAATCGTCCTGGAAACAGATACCTCCAGCTATGTGTCCACAGGAGTACTATCATAATACAATGGTCAATGAGTCTTTCATCCTGTTGCTTTTTCGTCCAAGGAATATACACCTGCAGAAGCAAATTACAAAATCTACAAGTAGGAATAAGGTGGCATCCTAAAAAGGCTTGAACAATGGAAACCAAAATGTGAAGGGTCAGTACATCCAATCAAAGTACTGACAGACTACAAGAACCTGGAGTACTTCATGACGTCAAAGCTACTCAACTGAAGGCAAATATGATGGTTCAAATTGCTGTCAATATTCAAGTTTAGGATTGTCTACTACCCAGAAAAACAGGGATGGAAGCCCAATACACTTACCATAATGCCAGGAGTCATTCCTGCGCAGGGGGGGGGCAGAACAAGCCCACAAATTGTACAAAAAATAGAGAATCGTAATAAAAGAATACAACAAAGACTCGTGGTAGCATTTGTTAATGGTTTTCCCTTATCATGCGTATGAGGTACTTCAGGCTTAGTCTCCCAGTCTCGCCATGTGACGACTTATGTCGGATGGATGGGAACACACCCCAGAGAATGTCAACTGATGAGTTAGCAGAAGGCTCAACATAGCTGGGTGAAATTCCCATAATATTCCAAGCTCCTATACCAAGTCACAGCAGAATGGACTAGCTAACCCATGTGGAGACAATACGTACACTCGATCTGACAGTAACTGAGGGGTGATTCCTTCAGTGCTGGCCATGGCATAGAACACACCAAACCATACCGCCAAAGCAAACTGCACTGCCTTACAGGGACAATACGGCCAGCTGTGTGTTATGAATCAGACCAGTGTTACTCAATATCAAACTAATACTGGAATTAAGACAATACTCGGAAACTGAACACAGTTCCCCGAGATAGTCGGACAAACGATATTATTTCAGTATAAGGGATTTTGCTATCTCCCGAGTGAAATAGTCAATGGAGATAAGCTAACTATGCCCCGGTAGTTGATTCTACCTGAGAGATAAGTGTTTGAACCTAGACTGTCGATCCACAGCTCTTTTGCGATTGCACAATAACTGCGAGAGCGCACCCACTTCGAGGAATACAAATAAGACACAATGACACTAGGTAGATGGCAAAGTATGGGTTGGCAGCTCATTCAATCTTTGATTACAATTCCACTCATGCTGAAGAAAGATAACTAATACGAAGTAATGGTCTGATATGCATGTCAGCAACATCATCATTAAATACAGGATAACCTTTGGGATTTCTGGTGGGAGCTAACGCAACCATACGTTGTAAAACAGAAATTCCCCGCAATCAATTACCGAGATCAGCCGTATAGCAATGATCGGTTGTGGTGCGAACACCCACCTCAGTTAATTAAGTATTATTGAGATAGTACAATACACACATATCACAGTATTAGGGAATTACCATCATGCCTTACTGATACACCTCTGATGCGGAGATACTCACATATAAAAAGACCAGATTAACCCACGGTTTAAAGAAACGATCAAGCTCTAGCAGCAATCCACAGTCAGAACAGCAACAGCAGAAAACCGCCTGAAATATTATTAAGTTTTTGCCTTAAGAATAATCCAATATCAATGTTCCAATATGCACGTGAAGACATAATTATCTATAACACTGCCTATCTACACCAGTATTGCCAAACTGAAGCCCACCTTCACTTCCTGTTTGAATTCTTGCAATACAACAACCTTGTAGACAATTATTTCCACTGTTGTGAAACCAGCAAGTATCCCTTGCAAGTATCTTACGACGAGTCTTTAAAGACTATCTACAAGACTCCTACAATTTTTAGGGTAGTGGCAGTACCCTGCAAATGCCAGTATACTCCCATACACCCCAAAGACTACGACAAACTGCCAATGAAATACATTTCTTCAGCTTCATCCTAGTCCTCAAGGTTGGAATATATTGACAACAAGTACGATGATATCAATCTGCTTCCACTCACACAGGAGTACCCCCATAACAGCATTCACAGAGGTGTTGAATCAGGGCAAAGGGGACGTTAACCCAACAGAGCTCTGGAACTGGATTCAAAATGTATACAAGAATTGTCCATTTGACAGCAGTAAAGGACTATCCATCGACACAACGGAAATTAGCAAAAAAGGGAAACCACAATAACTTTGACTGATAAAAAAATATTACAACCTACCAGCAGCCGGACATCCAGGATAAGCCAAAACTCTTGAACTGCTGAAAAGGAATTATTAATGGTAGGGCATGAAATCGGACAAGGACAGATACGTATACAATTGCCATATATGCCAATACAGCAAAGCCAGGAATCATAAAATACATAGATGGCTAAGACCATCGGATGTACCGCAACAACCATGAGAGGACTTGAGCATGGACTGCATGGTGAGACTATAGGAAAGGGAATGGTACATCACCATATGGGTGGTGGTTGATAGGCTTTCAAAGATGAACTATCTGGTCCCATGCTGTGATGATACAGATGGATGGAAGCTGGGTAAAATATTCATATGGGAAGTATTCAAATAGCCGAGCTTACCTCAGACTATAGTACCGGGCAGAGGACTTGAGTTAGGATGGGAATTCTAAATGAATGTTTGCAAAGAATTGCAAATTGAATGGCCACTGTCAACTGCTTTCCATCCACAAAGAGATGTTCAAATGGAACAAATGAATGCCATTATGGAGCAGTACCTGAAATCGTTCATCAATTATCAACGGAACGACTGGATACAATGGTGACTCATGGTAAAATTTCCATTGAACAATCACACCTAAGAAACAACAGGGTGCTCACCGATCTTCAGCAAATATGGCTTCCATCCAAGAATGACCTTCAGTCAACACCTGGTTCGAAACAGCAATGATGTCAGGAAAGTAAATGCCAATACCCTCTTCCAAAAAATCAATTAGATCTTCAAACAAATGAAAACCAAAATTTTCTGAGTGCAGGTGACCCAAGCAAAGCAAGTGAATAAATGCAATCGAGAGGGAGGGTAACTAAAGACATGAGATAGAGTATGGATGAACGCCAGGAATATTACAATACAGAAACCAAGCAAGAAATTGAATTGCAAACACCTCTGTCCATACAAAATCGAGGAAGTTACCAGCCCATGGGCCTACCATTTGAAATTACCTATGAACCTATACATTCATCCTGTACAATCCATCTCCCATCTGAGTCAATTTTTGGAGTATCCACTAATCGCACAAATCAAATCACCATCATCATCTGTCATCATAGAGGGCGAAGAGGAATACAAAGTAGAATGTATCAATGACTCCAGGATATGCCGCTACCTATTTCAGTATTTGGTCAAATGGGAAGTCTATAATAAAAGGGGCTGGGAGCCAGCAGTCTACATAAACACACTTCCGGCAATCGACATGTTTCATACTAAATGACCTGGCAAGCCACAATGGGTAACCTTGTAGGAACATGGTATGTGGAAAGGGGAGCTACTGACATGGTTGCATACAAGTGGAAATCAGAGAGAGAGTATGGATCAATGAAGGAGAAAGGAAAGATATGAGAGAAACAGGTTATGTTGAAAGGAATCAGGTTTTGTTGAAAGGAAACCAGTATTCTTGGAGGGAATCAGGTTGTGTTGATTGCATTGTAAATATGTTGTGATAGTATGATGTGAGTTAGGAGATCAAAAGAGTTGTGTACATAGTTGGGTGAAGTAAGGATATATTTTGAAACAAGTGAGCTGAGGTGATAACAGTCACAATAACTGTATATTAGAACGATGGATTTGTGGGAACTAGGTTTGTTCTTCACTTTTTCTCTAGTCTACAAAACAATCAATGGCTTTGGCATCAACCTCTGTTCGTATCTGTGATTCCAGATTTCAAGTCTCTTGTTTTGTTTGCAATACTTGCAAATTCATATCTTAGTTTGGTTTTTATAACCCCTAGAACCTTGAGTTACAAACCCCTGACACTGGTTACAAATGTGAAAGGTGACATTCCTAATTACAATCTGGAATTATGATCCTAATACCATTCTGGCAATCCTCCAATAGTGATTGGTGTAGGGATTTGTTGATCCTCCAGCCAAAAGTTTGTGCTACTTCAAGGCATTCATCACAAATATGCCTTGAGGTATCATTTTTCCAATATATCCAGCAGTTGTTGCCAAAGGCAGTTTCACACCTGATTCAACTGTTAGAATTCCAACATATCAACCTCTAATGGCAAGCTGCTTCATGTCAAATATCTAGAAGTCGAATTGGTTGTAGTCAGAGTGGCAGTAGTCCCAGTATTAGCAGGTGCAAGATCGGTAATTGGAAATACTATCGTACTTGCAAATACAATACTCTCTGTGAAATTTGTTTTTTAAGCACAAACAAGGGCTTGTAAGTTCTTTGAGGGTCAGGGTGTATACAGGTATAGATGAAAAAAGTGGTTTGGAAGTTGAAAGAGGAGTACAAGTATATATTCAATAATTTCAATGGGTAATTGCTGCCATATTTGAGCTGTCTGGCTCATTTATGTTTTTACCAATTTCTATTGTTGCCAAAGATATCTGTAGTTGTGGGTCTTCAAAATGACTATGGGCAAAATAAGCAGAGGTGTCTCCAATAAAAGTGGATGACCAATGTGTTCTCAAAATTGCTTCCTAATCTGAACACTATGCAAAATATATTGCAGGTGCGGTAACAGTAGTAGCAGCTTGAATGATGAGGATATAGAAATAAGTAACTAAAAATATAACTGGTAAAATCGATTGTAGACTCATTCTTCTTTCAAGGATTCAAGGTTTCGGTATCAGGTTTCAGGGCTCAGGGTTCCAGGGTTATAAAAAACTGAATCCCAGAAGGCTAAAAGAGTCAAAAATAGTCTGTAGCTAAAAGAACCAAGACTGTATACAAGAGACTCAATCCGGAATCACCACGTGTGAAAGATGTGGAAGCCAAAGTGAATTAATTGTTTTGTAGACTAGAGCACAAGTGAAAAAAGGAACTTATTCTCTGCCCAATACCTGGTTTGAATACAATGATTCACTTGTTTCATAATACATCCAAACTCCTGCTTTCTTTGTATACCGCTTATGTACAATTTCTTCATATTCCATTAAATTTGATTTCATTCTTGTCCTGCTTTAGTCTCGGTTCAAAACCTGATTTCATTACTGTTAAGCTTTGGCCTCTGTTCAAAACCTGATTTCATTCTCATTGTACTTTGGTCTCCGTTGAAAACCTGATTTGATTCTCATCGTACTGAACCTGCATTTGAAACCTGATTTTGTTCTTGTCATGCTTTATCTTTTATATTACTCACTGATTATCACTCTACCATCAATTGTCATTCAGAACAACTATAACAGTGCCGCCCAGATGTGCAACATTCAGCTGAATGGCATCGGCCCGAGAGCTGGTGCCTTGCCGAAAACAAATAGACAGCTAGCAACCAGCTGAATGGCACTGGCCAAAAAGCCAACAACTGACAGAGGCCTAGGAGTATGTACTGACCCTGAACAGCAATGCTACTCCCAATTACAAGAGACCTATCTGGCTGGAGGTCATCAGATCACAAGAATACAACTAGTTCGGAGGAAGAAGCCTGTGAGCTTGCTGTCATAAAAGTATACTGATAGAGTGATTATAATTCAATGATTATAAAGACTATGAAGGGTTGGGAGATCGAGGGCCATGGTAGTTGTGAAGGAGAGGGCATTGGCTCCAAGGTGGTAATGGTGCTGGAGCTCAAAAGAACAAGTATGGATACAAGTACTTGTTAAAGTTAAGATGAAGGTATCAAGACCTTGGGTTCTTTGAAGATAGAAAGACATCAACCTTCTCAGTAAGGAGAACAATCCTTAACAATATGCACATTGGAGAAAAACTAATTTTTTTGTTCAGATTGTTTTTGTGATTGCCACATCCTGAACAAAGCTTCTAACCTATCTTCAAAGCGGTTCCGAATTGAGTATAGATACTCTTTGACTGCATAAACCTGGAATAATTCTCCCAGTGTTAGACAAGCAGAAGTTTGTAGGTTCTTCAAGAGTCAGGGAATATACAGTTGTTGAGGGAGGAAGCAGTTTTGCAGGCTGGAAAGGAAGTGCCAATATATATTTGATAATCTCAATAGATATCTATAGTACAGGTTGAACAGTCATACTCATTTGTAAATACCAATCGCAGTTATTGCCAATGCCATCTCAATCTGTGGATCTTTGAAAGGTCTGCAAGTTAGATAAACAGATGTATCTTTAACAAAAGTAGATAACGAATCTGTTTGCAAAGTGGCTGGCAGATTTAAAAATGAAGCAAGAAGTATTGCAAGTGCAGTAACAACAGTAGCAATCTAAATACTGAAGGTATCAATACATAATCTGGGAATATAACCAGCAGAATCGATGGTAGACTTGTTCTTCTGTCCAGGTTTCAAGGTTTAGAGTTCTAGGGATGATAAAAATTACACCAAGATTCAGGATTGCAGGTATTATAAATAAAACAAGATATTCAAAATCCAAAATTGCAGAAGTGAACAGAAGTTGATGTCAAAGTCATTGATTGTATTGTAAACCAGGGAACAAGTGAAGAGCAAATCAATTCTCTGCAAAATTCTTCTCTTTATATACAATAAACAGCACCATCATCACCTTAACTTACTTATTCAATATTCATTTCAACTTTGCCTTACTTTGTTCAACTTCTTCATAGCTGCTGCACTCATGCTATTATTGGTTCATCAGCATCTATCTATTATCTTTGGCAATTATGCATAACTGGTTTCTTTTCCTTCAAAACCTGTTTCTTCACTTGAAAAGCTGTTCGTTATTCTTGTGATGCATAAACTGGTTTTTTTGCCAAGTAAATATAACTTTCCATTATCAATCAGTATTCATTCACTGACTCTTACTATATACAACTATTACAGAATACTTTTTTGCAATCAAACCGGCCAAAGACTGTAATAAATATAAATAGTATATAAAGTTAGGTCAAATTTGGATATATTTGGAATAAGTAGATTAAAATGACAACAGTTGTAAATGTTGTATATAAGGCTGATAGTTTTACCAAAAATTGCTGTGTTGTTAACTAGTATTGGCAACAAATCGAGCCAGTTCGTGATGGATCGAACTGAGCAGAAATTGAGTTCGAGGTTCGATCCGAAATTTGCGGATTTCCTCTGATTCGTCATAAACCAGTTTGGGAACCAAGATTTTCGAACAAAAATGCGTAAGCCAGTTCTTGTTCGATTGGCTTGAATTATTTTTATCTTGAAGCTGTTAGGGGTTCTCCCTTATCATGCGTACGAGGAACATCAGAATTAGTCTCCCAGGCTCACCATATGATGACTTGCGTCAGGTGGTTGAGGATACACCCTTGAGGATGTCTACTGATGAGTGAGCGGAAGACGGAACATAGCCGGGTGAAATTCCCGTAATATTCCAAGCTCCAATACTGTGTCTTAACAAAATGGGCTAGCTAACCCATGGGGAGACAATACGCACACTCGATCTGACAATAACTGAGGGATGTATCCTTCAGTGCTGGCCAAGGCATGGGACACATATACCCATACTGCCGAAGCATACATAACTGCCTTGCAGGGTCTTTAGGGTCAGCTGTACATTATGAATCAGACCAGTGATACTCGATATCAAACTAATACTAGAATGACACTATACTCGGAGCTGCATGCAGTTCGCGAGGGTAGTTGGACACACAATATCATCTCAGTATGAGGGACGTTGCTATCACCCGAGACAAGTAATCGATGAAGATAAGCTAACTGCGCCTGGGAAGTTAATTCTACCTACAAGATAAGTGTTCAGATCTAGACTGTCGAACCCCAGCTCTGTCGCGTTTGCAAACACGATAACTGAGAGAGCATACCACCCTTCAGAGAAACAGGTAAGACGCGATGACACTAGGTACGTGGCAAAGTATTGGTAGGCAGCTCATTAAATCTTTGATCACTATTCCACTCATGCAGGAGAAAGAAAACAAATACGAAGTAATGGTCTGATACGCGTGTCAGCAATGGCATCACAGATGCGGTATAACCTCTGGGATGCCCGGCGAGAGCTTATGCTATCACACATTGCCAAAAGGAAACTCTCTGCAATCAACTACTCAGATCGGCTTTGTGGCAACGATCGGTGGTTGTGCAAACACCCATCTCGGTGGATTAAGTGTTATCGAGATAGTATGATACACACATATCACAGTATTAGAGAAGTACCGTCATGCCTTACTGATATACCTCTAACGCGGAAATACTCACATATAAAAAGACCATATAAACCCACGGTTTACCACAACGATCAAGCTCTAGCAACAATCCACAGTCTGAACAACAACAGCCGAAAACCACCTGAAATATTATTAAGTTTTTACCTTAGGAATATTATTTTGATCTATGTTCCAATACGCACGTGAAGACATCATCATCTACAACGCTGCCTATTTACATCAGTATTGTCAAACCGAAGCCCACCTCGATTTCTTGTTTGAGATTCTGTGATACAACAACTATGTGGACGATTATTTCCACTTTTGCAAAAGAGGCGAATATCCCTCGCAAGTAACTTACGACCAGTCATCAGAGGACTACCTACAAGACTCCTACGACTTTTAAAACGGAGCGGCTGTACCCTGCACATGCCAGTATATCTCCATACCCCACAGCGACTATGACAAACTACCATCGAATTACACTTCTTCAGTTTCATCCTTGTCATCAAGATCACACTATATCGACACCGAGTTCGATGATATCGATCTGCATCTACATACGCAGGAGTAACCCTGTAACAGTATAATATTTCGGACGTTATCCGAAATGAGGAAGTTCATGAACTGTGAACTGTGTGAAACAAAAGCTTGCTGTGCTGCTAACATCAACAACGGCAACAACAGCTACACCCTAAACTGTTGCCCAGAACACTGTCCAAAGTATTGCAACAACAAATATAAGAGTTGCCAACACGTCCAAAAATTTGCAATTACAGCACTAGAAAGCGCAAAACGTACGGGACCGTATAGGTTCCCATCTCAACAATTTCACAATGGTGACTCCCAGGCGCCGACTAACCTTCGGGGCGGGACGATTGGCACCCGTATCCACCGCAGTCACCAAGCCGACCGCATCAGCATCCAAGCCGTTACCGGATTGGGCTCAGAGGATACAGGACCATTACCGGAAGACACGACAGCAGTACCGACAGATCACTCAAGACAAAGACACCGAGACCATAGAGAGCGTCCAAGCGCGAGTATCACGTCCGGATCAAAAGGTACAGAACGTAATCAACTGCTTCAACAGCGAGAAAGAAGTGATCGAAGTCAAATTTGACAACATACAACGGAACTGCGATATCTTCGCCCAGCCAGTCGAAACCAACAAGGTCCTGGGAGTTCAAGTGCTAGAAGGACACGACCAACAGAAACGGGCGCTTGATTTTGTACTCAAGGAGTCAAGAATAGGAATTGATGCCATCCAAGATCAGTCTCAACAAATCATAGCGGGAGCGACTGAGGAGTTCAACAAACTCAAGGAAAGCGTCGAGACCTGCGAAACAAAGCAAAATCAACTAAAGTTAAAGCAAACGGCATTGACAGTCTCACCTAACACCTTACCAAAACGATTGAATACATTGGAAAAATTTGTCAGGGAAGAAGCACCTAATGAGGAGGATTTGCAAACCATAATAAGATAAATAAACAAAATTGCAGATCAAACCACTGGCCTAACAGAAGCCATAGCAGAAGCTAAAGTATCAGCCACAATACCAGAAAGGAGAGGCAGTATCCAAAGAGTACAACAATGGCAGCTGAGAACGGAAGAAAAAACCAGGAGTGTTTCCCCGATAACGGACTCAGATATAGTTCCCATAACAGGCCTCAGAGGAGGATTAGGAATGGATGCGGGCGAACCAGACCCAGAGCCAGGACCAAGTGGAAATCGAGGTAGATAAATTCCAAGCAATAGGGAAGATCCACCACCACCACCAAGGGGCACTGGAGGGGATCCACTACCGTCGGAACCTCCAAGCCACTCGGGCTCCAGAAGACAAAGATTGAAGTCTAGAACTCGAGCACTGACAACAAGCAGACCAAAGGACTCTAGGATCAAGTTGCCGGACCCTCCAAAATATACACGAACAAGTAAGGAAGACTTTGACGTCTGGTGGATATGCATGGAAACATACATTACAGATCAGCCACACCTATTCACTCGACCAGAAATCAAGCTACAGTACTGCAGGGGTCTGATGGACAAGCATGCACTGGCATGGCACATGCAGTGGGAAACGGAAGCTAGTGAAGGAAAACACGAACGAAGCTGGTCAACCTACAGAGCAGCAATATTCGCCAGGTTTCATAATTGATTCCAACAAGAAACAGCATATAAGGCAATTATGGAAGTACGATATGAAGGAAACATTCAAGACATGATGATGGAGTTCGACACCCTGAACGTTAAAGCAGGATTATCAGGAGTAACCTACCGAATGATGTTGATGAAACGGCTACCACCACAAATCCTCTAACAGCTGGCAACAGTCAATCCGGCAGACAAAACGGACGAAGAACTCAGAGAACTCATCATAAACGCTGGAAAGAATGTCGAAGTCTAGCAAGCCACAGAAAAGAATTTCGGAATCATGAAGGGGTCATCAAAAGCGGCATGACGAATTTCGGAATCAGGGTCAATTCAGAAAACACAAGCGTTAAGATGACCAAGATACGAGAAAAACAGGACACATGGCATAACGAATAACACTCAAGACAAGACACCGCGACATTTTAAAAATTCAGAAGCAAAAAACCTATGCGCAGATGATAGAAGGGGTCTCCTGTCAAGGGTTCAGGGCTCGGTATCGAGGGTTCAGGGCTCGGGATTCTAAGGGTTATAAAACTGAAAGTCGGATGGCTAAGAAGTCTGAGGGTAGCCCGTAGCTACGAGGCAAGGACTGTATACAAGAGACTCGATCCAGAATCACCGAGTGTGAAAGAAGTGAAAGCCGAAGCTAATTGATTATTTTATAGACGAGAGAACGAGTGAAGAAAGAAACTTATCCTCCGCCGAACGCCTGGTTTATATACAGTGATTTCACTCGTTCCATAATACATCCGAACTCCTGCTGTCTTTGTACACCGCTTTCGTACGATTTCCGTCGTTTCCCGTAAAACCATAATTCGAAACCTGATTTCATTCTCGTTGTTCTTTAGCCTCCATTCGAAAGCTGATTTCATTCTCGTCATGCCTTAGCCTCCGTTCGAAACCTGATTTCATTCTCGTCGTGCTTTAGCCTCCGTTCGAAACCTGATTTCATTCTTGTCGTGCTTTATTATTCACCGATCATCACTCCACCACCGATCGTCACTCAACACAACCGTGACAGTAGCTTCCCCCTCTATAATGCCGAGTACCTAGGAGGTTCACAATCCGGGCTTGCCAGGTTGTTCTGTGTGAAAATCGTCGATAGCTATAAGTCCATCTACGTTGGTCGCGGGCTCCCAGCTGCGCTCGTCGTAGCCTCTCCATTTTACCAAATACTGCAGCTGCCTCCGGAACAGTCTGGAATCGTCTATTCGCTCAACTTCGTACTCCTCTTCTCTGTCCACTATTACCGGTGGTGGTTGTTCTTGCATTTGATTCGGAAGGGGATCCTGGGCGGCCTTCTCTAGTCGGATATCGGTTGAACGTCGTGAATGCGTGGTTGATTTGGTAATTTGATTCGATAGGCCCAGGGACTAATGACCTCGGTGATCTCGTACGGCCCTATGCGTTTCCAGTCGAGTTTTTTGCTTGGTCGGATTGTTGATATATTTCGTGCATCGAGCCATACTCTATCGCCGACTTCTAATGGCGTGCCGACCCTTCGGGACTTGTTGGCCTGTTCAGACTGTACGGCCTGGGCTCTTTTCATTTCTGCCCTGAGTTCGCTGAAAAGTTGCTCCATCCGTTGCGCCATCTGCTGGGCGTTGACTTCGCGAATATCATTAGGATCGTTGATTGGATGTCGGCCAGAGGTCATTCGTGGGTGAAAGCCGTAGTTGCCAAAAAACGCGGAGCAATTAGTCGTTTCCGAGGTATGATTGTTAGCTGCGAATTCTGCCAATGGTAACCACCGGACCCAATCATCCTGCTGGTAATTAACAAAGTTTCGGAGATACTGTTCCATTACTGCATTGACTCTTTCAGTTTGGCCGTCGGTCTGAGGATGAAATGCGGTTGACAGCCTTCGTTCGATTTCCAATCTTTCGCAGACGTGTTTCCAGAATTCCGAAGCAAATTGCGGCCCTCGATCCGACACTATTGTTTCGGGCAGTCCGTGCAGTCTGAACACTTCCTTGATGTACATTTCGCCCAATTTCTTTCCGTCCACGTTGTCTGTGCAGGGTACCAGATGACGCATTTTTGTTAGGCGATCAACCACTACCCATACCGCGTTGAATCGTTCACTTTCTGGTACTCCGACTACGAAGTCCATGCTCAAGTCCTTCCATGGTTGCTCCGGTATCTCCAGTGGTCGTAGTAATCCATGGGTTTTTCCGTGGGTTGCCTTACTCCGCTGGCAGGTGTGGCAGTTTCGTACATAGCGGTCCACATTCTTTCTCATTCGGTTCCAGGAATGGCTTCGACTTATCAGGTCGTAGGTTTTTGCTCGTCCTGGATGCCCCGCAACCGGAGAATCATGACATTCCTGGATCCATTTGAGTTTGTCCTCGTCCGTTGGTTGGATTTGTATTTCGGAAATTTCCAACGGTTGTTCCTTGTGGGTGCATAGTCTTTCGCTGCTGTCGTACGGGCATTGTTGACACACCCTTTTTACCCAGTTCCATAATTCTTCGGCGCTTGTTGAATCGTTGTCCAGATTGACCGTCTCTGCAAACGCCACTACCAAAGTTTTGCGTAGCTCCTTGTCGAGGTTTTCTGTTTTTAGCACGATTTGCTGGGTTTTTTCTGCCCCCCCTTCGGAGGAATGTCTCCTGGCATTCTTGTGAGTGCATCGGGTTTTTGTCCTTGTTTGCCTGGGCGATAAACGATTTTGAACTTGAAGCGGGAGAGAAATTCGGACCACCTTGTCTGCCTTCGGTTTAACAGTTTCGACGTCATGAAGTATTCCAGGTTCTTGTGATCTGTGAGAATCTTAATCGGATGTGCTGAACCTTCGCACTCAGGCCTCCACTGTTCCAAACTTTTAACTATCGCGCCTAATTCTTGATCGTAAATTTCGTAATTTTCTTCGGCAGGCGAATGTTTTTTGGAAAAGAAGGCCACTGGATGTAGCACTCCTTGATTGTTGTACTGAGAGAGAACTCCCGCGGATACGTAACTTGAGGCGTCGGTTTCGAGGACTATCTCTTTTTCATAGTCGAAATGGGCTAGCACTGGCGCCGTCGTAAAAGCTAACTTGAGTTCGGCGAATGCTCTTTTCTGATCGGGTCCCCAATAAATGGGTATTAGCTTTTTCGTCAGTTTTGTTAGCGGTTGTACTACCCTACTGTAATTTCGTATGAATCGTCGGTAGAAGTTGGCGAAGCCTAAAAAGGCTTGAACTTCTTTAAGTTTCCCTGGTGCTTCCCAATTTTCAACTGCATGGACTTTCTCCGGATCCATTTTTATTCCATTTACCCCGACAATTAACCCTAGGTACTTGACTTCTTCCTTATGGAATTCGCATTTTTCTGCTTTTAGGTAGAGACCAGCTTCCTTGAGTGCGGTCATGATTGCTCTGACGTGTTCCTTGTGTTCCTTCAGATTATCGCTGTAGATAAGGATGTCGTCCAAAAAAGCCGTGCAGAAGATGTCTAGGAAGGGTCGTAGTGTGTCGTTGATAAATTCTTGGAAGGATGCTGGTGCGTTGGTAAGTCCGAAAGGCATAACCAGTGATTCGAAAAGTCCATAGCGGGTTCTGAAAGCCGTTTTCCATTCGTCCCCTTCTGCGATTCTAATCATGTTATACGCATCGCGGACATCTAGCTTGGTATAATAGCGAGCCTTCGAGAGTCTTAGCAGGGTTTCTTGGATTAATGGTAGGGGGTACCGGTTTTTATTGTTCCTTCATTTAGGCCTCGGTAATCGACACAGAGTCTTAAGCCTCCTCCCGGCTTTGGAGCGAAGAGTACTGGGGCTCCGCAAGGTGATGAAGACGACCGGATAAATCCCTTGGACAAGTTCTTCTCTATCCATTCCTTTAAAACTTGTAGCTCTTCTCGAGATACGCTGTAAATAGGCCCAAACGGCGGTGTGAAGCCCTCCTGTAACTTAATCTTGTGATCGTAGGGTCGGTGCGGTGGTAGCGTTTCAGCTATTACCTTGCTGAACAGGGGTAAAAACTCGTGGTATTCCTTGGGGATGACTTCTTCGAGGGACTTTTCTTGTAGATCCTTTATTCCCAAGGCTTTGTTAATTTCGTACAGTGTGATGGCGTAAACCTTGAGTTTCCCCTTTCTGACTCTTCTCACGAAAGGTGATGCTGCTACTGCGTAGATGTCTAATTTTGGTTTTTCCGGATCTGCTGCTGTTGTTTCCATGTGATTGCCCCATATCCATACGCTCGAATGATGTTGGCAATGCTGTTGACAGTAGCTGCTTTCGAAGCCGATCCTTCGCGCCTGGAACTTAACTGTTACGTCGGGAAGTTGTAACCATGGCAATCCTAGTACGATCGGATAATGCCCCAACTTTGTTACGAACGCTGGTAGTTGCTCCTGATGTGATCGTATTCCCATATTTAACTTGGCCATGGTCGTAATAGTTCCTGATTCGATGGGCCTTCCATCGATAACCTCTAACTCTCTTGATTCTCGTAATTCCTTCTCTTCTAATTGGTGATGGCGAACAAAATCTTTGTCCACAAATGCTATTCCCATGGCTCCGCAGTCAATTAAAGCGTGCGTATTGATTAACCTGTCTCCGATTTTCAGCGAACATTTCACAACAAGATGCTTGCTTTCCATTAAAGACTCCTTAATTTCAGCGCTACTAATCGAGAACTGCGAAATTCCAAAACGAGACTTAACATCTGTAGACAAAGGAGATTCGTGCCCAGCGCAATGGCCATCCTTATTGCACTGGCCTAGACTTTTCCCGACTCGATTCTTTTCCCGAATCTGCGTCCATTTCATTTCCTGCTTTCTTAAAAGGTGTTACTTCCACCTGCCCTGATGCTGCTTTCAATTTTCTCGGGCAACTTGCTGCGAAGTGCCTTGAATCCCCACAGTACATACACAATCCTCCTTCCCTTCGTCTTTTTCGTTCCTCCGGCGTAATTTTCCTCCCCTTGACTGCTGAAAGGTCCATTGGAGCAGGGCCGTGGTAACCTACCACGGTGCCTGCTGGTGCTGTTTCTGGGGCAGGTGTGGTGTTGCTCGTGGTTTCGTGTTTCTTTGACCCTGCTGTCCATCTTCCTGACTTTCTCTCCGCAGCTCGGGCGCGGATTTGGGAGTCTCTTTTCGAGCACATTTTGACAAATTCCGTGAGATCCGACGGGATGTCGCAGTGCTGTAGTGAGTCTTTCAGCTCCTCAGATAGACCTTGTCGTAATACTTCCAACTGGGCTGCTTCGTTCCAATCGACGTCAGGTACCCACCGTTGGAATTCTGCGTAGTATTGAGCAAATTCTCGATCTTTTTGCTTAAGTTTGAGCAGTTCCCGATTCGCTGTGGCCCGTATGTCTTGGTCTCCGAAAGCCAACTGCAACAGGTCCAGTAATTTTTCTAGTGACTCTAACTTCAGATCTCCGGTTTTCCTGTCGATGTACGGTTGAATTTGATTTAGGGCCACGCCTTCTAGTCGATTTGCCGCGTACCTCATTTTGGATTGTTCACTGAAGAATCGTCCTGGTTCGTCCGCAATTTTCATGGCTAGTTGTGCCATCCATCCTCGAAGTGCCCTTCGGTCTGTTCCCGAAAATCGGAGAATTTCGCTGCCTTTATGTCCTCTGTGACCGCCACCATTACCACCATTCCCCGCGAGTGCGAGCACTCTTTTGACCTGATCCCGATATTCGTTTCTCTCTTCTCCAATTAACTTCAATTGCTCCTGTGTATCCTCGAGATCCTGCCTTAATGTCTCCGTATCTGTTGGCATTCTGTTTGCCAGTTGTTGTTCTAATTCGGTGACTTTGGTCTGTAAGTTCCCGTGTGTACAGGCGGGCACTCTTGCTTCCAAGTCCTTGACTCTTTGTTGCGTTAGTGCCAACTCCTCGTTCGTGTTTGCCTTGTTTTGTTCGAGATCTTTCCCTTCTTTTATTAACTCGGTGATTCGTTCTGGCGCTGTTCCAATGTTTGCTGCTTGGGTGGCGATTTGTTCGTTTAGTTGGCTTATTTGATTCTCGATTTGGGATGGAGGTGCCTGTAGTAGTTGACTTAGGGTGTCCTTCATTGCATTCGCCGCTTCCAGGGCTTGTTTTAGGTCTAGCTGGGTAAAATCCACCAATATCTGTCTTCCTATTATTTCTTGGCTGATTCTGGAAAGCTCTATGTATCGAACTACTGGTGCTGAGGAGCTGGAGCTCATCTTCACAATCTTCGAACGGTGATTGATATAGGTATTTATTGATTCTCCAGCCGAAGGTTTGTGCTACTTCAAGGCACTCGTCACAGATGTGCCTCCAGGTATCGCTTTTCCAGTATATCCAGCAGTCGTTGCCACAAGGAGTTTCACACCAAATACACTTATTGGGGTTCCAGCACATTAACGCCTGGTTAGATACCAAGGCAAAAGGGGTTCGAGACCGAGGGTCCACAGTGAGCAAAGAATACAATCGCGTTCCTCGATGCAATCAAAAAAGGTGTCGAATTCCTCTATGCCGCAGTTGCAGGTAGGTATTTCGGTCCACTCCTGAATTGCTCCGCAGTTGCAGTGGATTGTTGGGTTTGGGTAATCGTGATCTAAATCTCCTTCTTCTTCTGAACAATAACAAAAATAAATACAGTCGCAGGTCCTTTCGTCCTTGCTCATATATTTTAGAAGTGGCACTGATTGCCAAAAATATCTGGATTCGTAGGTCTTCGAAAGGTCCACAAGCAAGGTAGACAGATGTGTCTCCAGTAGGAATGGATAGCCAATCTGTTTTCGAAATTGCTTGCTGATTTGAAGGCTTTGCAAGACGCGTTGCAAATGCGGTGACAATAATAGCAGCCTAAGCGATGAGGGTAACGGCACATAAAACAAAGTATAACCGGTAGAATCGATTGTAGACTCGTTCTTCTGTCAAGGGTTCAGGGCTCGGTATCGAGGGTTCGGGGCTCGGGATTCTAAGGGTTATAAAACTGAAAGTCGGATGGCTAAGAAGTCCGAGGGTAGCCCGTAGCTACGAGGCGAGGACTGTATACAAGAGACTCGATCCAGAATCACCGAGTGTGAAAGAAGTGGAAGCCGAAGCTAATTGATTGTTTTATAGACGAGAGAACGAGTGAAGAAAGAAACTTATCCTCCGTCGAACGCCTGGTTTATATTCAGTGATTTCACTCGTTCCATAATACATCCGAACTCCTGCTTTCTTTGTACACCGCTTTCGTACGATATCCGTCGTTTCCCGTAAAACCATAATTCGAAACCTGATTTCATTCTCGTCGTGCTTTAGCCTCCGTTCGAAACCTGATTTCATTCTCGTCATGCCTTAGCCTCCGTTCGAAACCTGATTTCATTCTCGTCGTGCTTTAGCCTCCGTTCGAAACCTGATTTCATTCTCGTCGTGCTTTATTATTCACCGATCATCACTCCACCACCGATCGTCACTCAACACAACCGTGACAGCGCTGGCCCAACTGCCGACGACCAGCAAATTGAACGAATTGCTAAAGGAAAAGCAATCTGTGAAGAATGCGGAAGCACGAATATCAGATTTGTTGGCACAAGGAGAAGTAGTGATCCTAGAAAAAGACAATCTGAAGCAGGAGTTACTGCTTACGCAACAAGCAGCGGCAACTACGGAAACACTGGAAACATGCAATCATGGGGATCTGCAAGAAGAAGTCCGGATTCTGAAACAAACACTGGAAGAAGCAAATCCAGACCTGGCGGAACTAAAGAAAGACCTAGAAGACGCTCAGGCTCAGATGGAGATGTTTAGGGACCTGGCGAAAGAAAATCGACAACAGGTAATGAGGATTCTGAAGTTGACGGAAGGAAGAACGGGAGAAACAAGAGAAAGGGAAGAGTGAGAAGAGAAGGTCAATGACATTATCAGCTTTTCAGGAGAAGATAGGAAGGAACTTCGAGGATGGATGGTGCAGCTGGCCTTGAAGATAGCCGGAAAACAAAAGGCATTCAACAACGAACAGAAGAAGCTAAGGTACGCGGTTGGATGTCCAAAGGGAGGGGCTCTGGCACAGTTAATGCCACACTGTGACGAAATCTCAGGGGAAGTCAAGCTCAGTACCCTGAATGACCTAGTTGACCTGCTGGATGTAGCATTCGTAGATCAAGACAGAGCAGCAACGGCAGAGAGAGAACTCTCGAAACTCAGGCAACGAGCCCGCAAATTCTCCCTGTACTACGCGGAATTTCAAAGATACGTAGTAGACACCAAATGGAAAGAAGATGCACAGCTGGACGCATTACGACAAGGACTGTCCAACGAGCTCAAAGACTCCTTACAACACATTGAGGAACCAGAGAGCATGATCGAATTCGTCCAGATAGTGTCATAGAGAGACGCACAACTGAGGAGGAGAGCAGCGGAAAAGAAATCTGGGAAGTGGGATGGATACAATAAATCGGACTCAACGACCAACACCACATCCACCCCAGAGTCGGCACCTGCGGGATCAGTTGTAGGATATTATGGCCCCGCTCCAATAGATCTTTCAGCAGTAAAGGGAAAGAAAATTATACCTAAGGAAAGGAAGAGAAGAAGGGAAGGAGGACTGGGCATGTACTGTGGGGATAGGAGACATTTCGCGGCATCATGCCGAAGGAAGCTGAAAGCAGCATCAGGACAGAAGGAGGTATCACCTTTCAAGAAGGCAGCACATGAGGGAGACGCAGATTCAACAACAGGAAAAGGAAAGGAAGTGGAGTCAGGAAAAGTATAGTCCAGTGCAATAAGGATGACAATTGCAATGGAAACGAATCTCCTTTGTCAGTCAATGCTAGATTTGGTATTTCGCAGTTCTCTATATCGAGCGCAGAAAGAAAATGGTCTTCTATGGTAAGCAAACATCTCGTCGTGAAATGCTCGCTGAAAATCGAAGACAAAATCATTGGTACCCACGCTTCAATAGACTGCGGAGCTGCTGGAATAGCATTCATTGACAAAGACTTCGTCCGCCATTATCAGTTAAAAGAAAAGGAATTAAACCAATCAAGGGAGTTGGAAGTTATAGATGGAAGGCCCATCGAATCAGGAACCATTACCACTATGGCTAAACTGGACCTAGGTATGGGCGGAGATCAGAAACAACTACCAGCATTCGTTACGAAACTTGAACACTACCCAATCGTACTTGGATTACCATGGCTACAACTTCACAATGTTCCAGTCGAATTGCTAAAGATAAGGATAGGATTCGAAAGGGATTACTGTCAGAAGCATTGCCAACATCATTCGAGCGTATGGGTATGGGGGAATCATATGGAAACAACAGAATCAGATGGGCCGAAACTGGACATATGTGCTATAGCAGCGGCCCCATGTATGAGACGAAATAGAAAAGAAAAACTCAAAGTGTACATGGTAACCTTATATGAAATCAACAAGGCCCTAGAAGTCAAGGACCTTCAAGAAAATCCGCTGGAGCAGTTAATTCCCAAGGAATATCATCAGTTTCTCCCCCTTTTTGATAAAGTAATAATCGAAAGACTACCGCCACATAGACCATACGATCATAAAATTACACTCCACGACGGTTTCACCCCACCATTCGGACCAATATACAGCCTGTCAAGAGAAGAACTCCAGGTCCTAAAAGAGTGGATTGAAAAGAACTTGTCCAAGGGATTTATCAGATCGTCATCATCACCATGCAGAGCACAGGTGTTGTTCGCACCAAAAACAAATGGAGGCTTACAACTGTGTGTGGATGATCGAGGCCTCAACGAAGGAACGATAAAGAATTGATACCCGTTACCATTGATCCAGGAAACCCTGCTGAGATTATCAAAAGCCAAATGGTACACCAAACTGGACGTCCGAGATGCCAACAATATGATCCGAATAGCAGCAGGAAACGAATGGAAAACGGCATTCAGGACCCGTTATGGCCTGTTCGAATCCCTCGTTATGCCTTACGGACTCACCAACCCACCAGCTAGCTTTCAGGAATTCATCAACGATACCCTTCGCCCGTTTCTGGACATCTTCTGTACGGCATTCCTGGACGATATTCTTATCTACAGTGACCATTTAATGGAACATAAGGAACACGTCAGAGCAATAATGACGACACTTGAGGAAGCTGGTTTGTACCTGAAGGCGGAACAATGTGAATTCCATCAACAGGAAGTGAAGTATCTGGGATTAATAGTTGGGGTAAATGGGATCAGAATGGACACGGAAAAAGTCACAGCGGTTAAAGAATGGGAAGCACCCGGCAAGCTCAAGGAAGTTCAAGCGGTTTTAGGATTCGCAAACTTCTACCAAAGATTTATAAGAAACTATAGCAGGGTGGTCCAACCATTAACAAAACTCATGAAAAAGCTAGTACCCTTGCACTGGGGCCCCGATCAAAAGAGAGCATTCGCCGAGTTGAAGGAAGCATTTACAACAGGACCAGTCCTAGCACACTTCGATTATGAAAAGGAAATCGTCCTGGAAACCGACACATCTAGTTATGCATCCGCGGGAGTATTGTTACTGTACAACGCTCAAGAAATCCTTCATCCAGTGGCATTCATTTTAAAGAAACATACACCAGCAGAAGAAAATTACGAAATCTACGATCAAGAGCTGGGAGCCATCGTTAAAAGCCTGGAACAATGGAGACCGGAATGGGAAGGGTCAGTACATCCTATTAAAATAATGACAGACCACAAGAATCTCAAATACTTTATGACATCAAAGCTACTCAATAGAAGGCAAACAAGATGGTCCAAATTCCTATCAAGATTCCAGTTCAAAATTATATACCGTCCAGGAAAACAGGGTCAGAAGTGCGACGCACTCACTAGAATGCCAGGAGACATTCGTCCAAAGGGGGGGGCAGAAAATACCCAATAAATCGTGCTGAAGACAGAAAACCTTGATGAAAGAATACAGAAGGGATTGGTTGAAGCGTTTGCGGAAGTAGTCAGTCGAGTAGCAGATGAAGCTAGCCCAGAGGAGTTATGGAACTGGATTCAAAACGTGTGCAAGGACTGCCCGTATGACAGCAGCAAGAGACTGTGTGCCAACGCCATGGAAATCGTCAGCGAAGACATTGCGAAGAAACTTCAACTGATAAAGCATCATCACGATACACCAGCAGCAGAACACCCAGGACGAGCAAAAACCTTCAAACTCCTCAAAGAAATCATCAATGGCCAGGCATGAGGTAGGATGTGGATAGGTACGTACGGAACTGCCACATATGTCAACGCAGCAAGCAACTCATCAGAAAATCCACGGATGGCTCAAACCATTGGACGTACCACAACAACCACGGAACGATCTAAGTATGGATCTTGTGGTGGGATTACCAGAAAGCGAGGGATACAATACCATATGGGTAGTAGTGGATAGACTGTCAAAATGAAGCACTTAGTACCATGTCGAGACGACACAGATGGAAGGAAACTGGGCGAAATGTTTATACGAGAGGTGTTCAAATTACATGGCTTACCGGACACTGTAGTATCGGATAGAGGACCTTGATTGGCTTCGGAGTTCTGGAGACATATCTGCGAAAGACTGGGAATCGAACGAAAGCTTTCCACTGCATTTCACCCACAAACCGATGGCCAAACGGAAGGAATGAACGCCATTATGGAACAGTACCTTAGGGCCTTTGTCAATTATCAACAGAATGACTGGACACAGTGGCTACCTGTGGCAGAATTCACGTCGAACAATCACACCTCGGAAACAACAGGATGCTCACTATTCTTTGGCAATTACGGATTTCACCCAAGAATGACCTTCAGTCAACATCCGATTCAGAATGGAACTGATATCAGGGAAGTAAACACAAACACCCTCTCCCAGAGAATGAACGATATCTTCCAACAGATGAAGGCTGAAATCACTCGGGCACAAGATATTCAAGCTGAACAAGCGAACAAGTATAGACGACAGGGAGTGCAGATGAAGGTTGGGGATCGAGTCTGGATGGACACCAGGAATATTACAACACAACGACCCAGCAAGAAGCTTGACTGGAAACGCCTGGGACCCTACAAGATTACGGAGGCCATCAGTTCATGGGCCTATTGGTTACAGTTACCCAAGGACCTTCACATCCACCCAATATAACCAATCACCCGTTTGACCAAAGTATCGGAAGACCCGTTGCCAGGGCAAATCGAATCCGCACCACCGGCAGTTATCGTGGAAGGAGAAGAAGAATACGATGTGGAACGCATCGATGACACAAGGATGTTTCGACGACAGCTGCAGTTCCTGGTCATGTGGAAAGGCTACGACAAACACAGCTGGGAACCGGTGGTCAATGTGGACGGACTTCAAGCAATTGATATATTCCACAAAGAACAACCTGGCAAACCCAGATCAATAGCCTCGTAGGAACTTGGCTTGTGGGAGGGGGAGCTACTGTCACGGTTGTGTCGAGTGAGGATCGGGGAAGGAATATGGATCGATGATTGAGGTAAGGGAATACGAGAGGAAACAGGTTTTGTTGAAGGGAATCAGGTTTGGTTGGAAGGAAACAAGTTTCGATGAAAGGAATCAGATTTTGTTGGAAAGGATCAGGTTTTGTCGGTTGCGTTGTAAATATGGCGTGATGGTTATGGTGTAAGCCGCAGGATGAAAGGGTTGTGTACATAGTTGGGTGGAGTTAGGTTGTATTTTGGAACGAGTCAGCAAAGGTGATGACGGTCGCGTTAACTGTATATAAAGATGTTGGATTTGCGGAGGATAGGTTTGTTCTTCACTCGTTCTCTAGTCTACAGAACAATCAATAGCTTCGGCATCAATCTTTGTTCACTCCTGTGATTCCGGATTTCGAGTCTCTTGTGTGCTACGCAGTACCCGCAATCACTGCACCTGTGGTTTGGTTTTTTATAACCCCTAGCACTCTGAGCCTTGAAACCTTGACAGATGGGTTCATCTGTCCCCGTGCAGGTCTCGATGCATGTTTCCCCTGATTTGACACATAATTCACTCTACCGATGGCTGATATTTCATTAGGACTTTCGCTCCCAATTCGCCGCACCCGAAATGACAGAGCTTATCTACCACATCAACTCCGGAGGGACCAGACAACTTGGAAATACCGATAGGCAGATGATCAGAATGATGAATCCGATGTTTGTTATCTTCGCTGCGACGGTGCTCTGGCATGCTCTGTCGGCCGATAAGAATGCAACCTACATACCTCCTCAAAACTTTTCACCTACTTCACCAGTGGCATTTATGTATTATTTCAATTGTACGCGCGGGTTTAACACCCGTTTGGCAGTGGCTTTCAAACGTCTGGAGGATGACTTCCTGTCTTCATTGACAGAAGTGCAAGTGAAAAAGATCTCCAATATACAAGTGGTAATTCGCACAAAAAGGAAAAAGTATGGGCGTGGAGACGATATCCCGATCATCGACTGGAACGACCTGCCCAATCACAATAAAAATTTCCTCATTTGGATCCCCCAACACTTTGCTGCCACTGACAAAGAATTAGAACGCATACACGAGTGCACGGTGCTGACTGAGGATTTACTCATTCAGCAGTCACAAACCGCTCCGAATTCGAGTTTTGTTGAAGTCAATGCGAGTGACACTGATACTGGGGTGAACGATGAAAATACCCCTGCGAACGATCAGGCTGTGCTTCCAGAGGACAACATTGATCCTTCAATTGTCGATGACCAGGTGTGATAGCTGCTGTTGCTGTTGCTGTGGCTGTTGCTGTTGCTGTTGCTAGTGCTGGTGCTGAATTTCTCTTGTTATTGTCGTTCCTGCTCGTATCAGCACGTAATCTGCTTGTTATTTTGCTGTCACCGCTGCTGTTGGTTCTGCTGTAGCTGTTGCTGCTGTTGCTGGTGCTGCTAGTGCTGGTGCTGCTGTTGGGGGTGCTGAATTTCTCTTATTGTCGTTCCTGCTCGTGTCAACGCATAATCTGCTTGTTTTCATTGTCGATGCTGCTGCTGTTGATGTTGATGCTGCTGTTGCTGGTGTTGAATGGCTGTTGTTATTGCTCATGTTGACACGTAATCTGCTTGTTATTTTGCTGTTGCTGCAACTGCTATTTCTCATGTAATTGCCGTGTCTGCTCGTATCAACAGGTAATCTGCTCGTTATTGTGGCAACTGTTCTTGGAAGATTTTAACGGGGTTAAATTGTATTGAAGCGTTTGGATTTTGGAAATTTTGTGAATTATTGTATCGTGAGAAACTAAGTCTTCAATAGAGCAGATGCTGCACGTTACAACGAGGAGCACAAGTATTTCAAGAGCTAGAAACTTGCAATTGACATTCATATTGCCGAGCTTGTAAAGCGTGTCAATATTATTTTTGCGGTTGAGACTGCCAAGAATGGAGAGATTCAGTGTTGAACGTGAACTTCAGAATTACAACCCCAATTGGAAGTGGTTAACAGTGTTGGCGATGGTTAATGAATGCTTCGTGACAAGTAACTGAAGCAGTTGCAAGAATAGAATCTTGAATGAGAAATAGACAAGGATGGTTGTGTTATTGGGAATATGTGGCATTAATGATGAGTTGGTGAATGCTTCATGAACAGTGTACGAAAATGGCCACAATACAACTGGATTCATGAAGACCTGGTGAATTCGTTATGAATGCTTTACAACGTGTACTATCGATCGCGTTGCTCACCCAGAGTTGTTGAAGTTCAAATTCAAACATTTCGTTGTCAAGCTCGGCAACGTCAGACAGCTCGGCAACGTACTTTTCATTTTTCGTGATGCACTCGACTACAGTAAGTATTTCTCAGGTACCATCCTGTGTTACTTTTGGATTTCGTCGTTTTGCATGGCAGATAACCTTTGCCTTAGTTGAATAGCCTATAATGAATCCTTTTTCACTGATATTGTAAATGTTGTTAGACTGGATATTGTGTTTTCGAAGAGTTCTTCCAAGTTTTCGAAAGTGATTTCGCAGGGTAATTGGATTGTTTGCAAAGGCTTTCTGGCGGTCAAATTGAGCACTGAACTTTGGAGCAAGTTGAGGGTAATGATCTAGGAATTGGGTAATCCAGTGCCGGCCAAGATAGGCCAGAGAAGGACTACCTTCCAGATTTGCGCACTTGCATGCAAATTGAGTTGCCATTGCCTTAAAGAGGTCAATTCTGGGTGGAAATCCCATGTATCCAATTTGTGTACCCATGAAAGTAGTGCCTTTTCAGCTGCTGGTGGTAACTTTTGCTGCTTTTGATGTGCTTCCTGACGACTGACACCACCTTTGGCACGATCTGCGAGTGTTGATGATGGAATATCATATTCGGTTGCTAGTACCCTGAACGATGTACCAAATTTGGCCCATTGCTCAAGTGTCAGTCGAATTTGCTCCTCTACCTGGGTATCCTTATCCTGTCGGTCCTTTGTACAACCCATTGTTGTGGTGGTGTTGATATCGAGCACAGAACAACTATGTGCGGGGGGTTTAAAGCGGGGTATTTGGTGCTACACACCCCTGTCCGGATAGTACCTCCTGGCCGGTTACCCTCTCACACACGTTAACCATATTCGGGTTGTAACCCGGACCGGACCTAAAACCGGCCTGTTTTTGTGCAGGAACCGGGCCGCGGTCCCACCGGGCGGGTTCGGCAGCTTTGGCTCCAATTAAGTTTTTGAATTCTCATCGTATCAAGATATACGTGAAATGTACAGTCTTATGCGCTCTTTCACGTCTAAGTCTCAAATTTGTCATTGCTTGAATATTTGTGGTGCGGCTGCGGAATAAGATCAAAAATAACGCCAAAATCGCGGGTTTTCCACAGCGACTTTATCAGTATTGATGCAATCGGAAATCTGAGACTTGGACGTGAAAGAGCGTATAAAATTGTACATTTCACATATAGATCATGTCTTGATATGATGAAAACTCAAAAACTTAATTGGAGCCAAAGTTATGGGCTTGCTAGGCGGGTTTTTGGTGGAGAAATCGGCCCAAGGCAACGGTCCGGGTTTTTGATGTGGTAAAACCCGTCCGGTCCTGGTCCCAACCCTAACCCGGAACCGTTCTAGCGGGCTGGAACCGTTGCTAACCCTCGGCCTTCTCGCGCCTTGTTCGCCTGGCGGTCTGCCTCTTTGTTCCAGGGGATGCCTGTGTCCAGGGATCCAGTGGATCACGACTTCGATGCCGTGGCCACGGAGGGCCCTAGCATGTTCGTTGATCGCTCTCGCTAGCTGCTGCCTTGGGTTCAAGTGCGCCGTCCGTCTGATGGCTGCCTACGAATCACTGAAAATCGCCAATGTCGTGACTCCATGTGCTCGCAGTGCCTCTACTCTTGCAACCGACTTTCGAAGTACGATTCCGATTGCCCATAGCTCTGCGTCGAACACCTCCATTCGTCCCGTACCAAGGTAGCTGTGGAAGACCGTCCAGCCGTCTCCATTTGAACACACCGCTGCGGCTCCCTCTCTCCCATCTTCTTTTCGAGATCCGTCCGTCCACCACATCCAGGCACCTGATCCAGCTTTGCCTTCCTTATCTCTCGCCCATCGCTTGGCGGCTCTCTTAGCTGCGATGTCGTCGTCCAGTATTATAGTCTTGACCGCCGGCTCCTCCCCAGAAGGGAATTGTTGAGTAGTACGCACGGGTTGGGGAACGTAGAGAGTTTATTACTTGAGTAGAGCTTGGGAAACACGCAAGCTTTGCATGATGGGGTGATGTGTCTAAGCGTTACGAAGCAAGTTGCCGGATCCGGCGCTTCCAACGCGTAACGTTTCCCGTTGTAAATGACCGGCGGCAACCATATTCTAAAGCGCCGCACATTGGAATTGTACTCTGCAAGCTTTTTTTGTTTGTTTGTTTGAATCATATTGCATTCGGCCGCTTGCGGCCATGGCATCTATCTACCTTCTAAACCTTATCCCCGGTACATCTCCAGCGTGAGCTTCAGGTGTCCCCTCAGCCCTATTTGTGGCTTAATATTTAGTGTATCATTCATCCACTTCTAGTACTGCGGAGACGCGACTAGTGAATTCGCGAAAACCATTGTCCTAGTACTGCATATGTCCAATTGCCACTAGTGCAGAAGGACCTCCGACCCGCGCCTTGTGTTCTATAATGCGTGTAGCGCAATATTGGCAGAAAGTAACAGCAAAAAAGTCCAAAAATTATGCGCGCGCCGTTACCCATCGGTGTGGTTCGAACCTGAAAGCATCTCTCTTGCGTCTCCTCCATCTGGCCATTAGTGTAGATCGGTATGCGTCGCGTTTTCAGTTCACCACCATGTGGGCTATATCCAGAGAACGTATACGATAACTACTTCACTACTGAGAACAGTTGGCTGCCTGGTGTTCGGTTAAACTCGTGTACTAGCGGGATTAAGGGATGGATGATATACGACCGTAAACAATAAAAATATCACCTTTTGTCACAGGTAAGTAGACTATTATTTACTAACTTTTAATTTGTATTGTACAGTACTATCATAGAGAACAGTAGCAGGAAAAAATTATGCACGCGCTGTTTCCCATCGGTGTGGATCGAACGTAGGCTCGAGCTGCTTTGCGCTACTCTTTTTGAACATCGTTAACTACACCACTGAGCACGTAGATTTTTTGCGTGCTATAGCTGCATGACGTATCTCGGCAAAACTGGAGTTGTACGTTAGGATAAAGCCGTGTACTAGTAGTATGAAAGGAATATCACCTTATCAACGGTAAAGAGACTACCGCCTTTCAATTTGTATCGCAATCGTATAATGCGGCAGAAAAAATATTGCGCGCGCGCCGTTACCCATCGGTGTGGATCGAACCCGGTTGCATCTAATGAACCAAAAACCGCCATTTGGCCATTATGTGGGCAAAAGGTCCTGTAATACAGACGGTGTCAACTACACCACTGAGAACGGTTTGTAATCTGTATTGTTTTGGCTGCCTGGTGTACCTCGGTTAAACTAGGTAGGTTTGTACGACAGCATTAAAACTCGGATGGGCAAGAATACCACTTGTCACCTGTGAGTAAATTAAACTACTACTACATTTCAATTCGTATCCTATTATCGTATAGAACAGCAGAAAAAAAATTATGCGCGCGCCGTTACCCATCGGTGTGTGTCGAACCCGTATACATTTAGTTTTAGGACGCCGCCTTCTGGCCATGAGGGGGCATAATGCATGATAATGCGGACGGAAACCACTACACCACTGAGAACGGTTGGTGCCAAGCTGTGTTATCGGTGCGTGATCTATGCAACAGCGTGAATTGATTGTGCGACATGCTGGGTGGTGTGGCAAAGACGTGCGAAAGAACCTCGGTATTTGAGCCCTAGACTAGCTGTTTAAGCCATAGATTCTTTCTCTCTTTATTAAGAACATGAAAATTTCGAGACGACTTCAAGTATCTCATCATCTCAGTTGTGCTATTGTGGCTTGCTATTGTGGCTGACATGTTACACAAAACGCGGGGTAATCTCACCATTCTGAGCCGCGTGCAACAGCCTTACTTCTCATCGTAACCTCATTTTTCGAACTCTTCCCACCACAATGTCCTTCTCAACCCTCCCCCCCGAACTCCACACACTAATCAACAACCACCTCCCCCCGCTCGCTCTCCACCTCCTTTCCCTAACGTCGCGCTACTTCTTCCACCTCATCGGCCCCGTCCGCCTCAGCAAACAAGACATGCTCACCGTCCGCCTCTATTTCGAGCGCATCGACTCCACGCGCTACTGCCGCGTCTGCTCCAAATGTATTCGCCTCCGGCAGTTCTGGCATTTCTCGCACAAGCAAGCCAGCGCAAAAACACAGGCGGATATGCGCACATGTCTTGACTGCTATATAGAACGGTATAACCCCAAGAGCAGGGGACAGAGGATCAAGTGGTTCTTTGGTGAGACGATCGTGGCATGTGAGAAGTGTAGGAGGCTCGTGAGGGTGGTGGATAAGGAGGTGTTCGCGCATGGCTGTCGGGTTGGAAGGAAGCCGGTGAATTGGGCATCCAGGGAGCCAAATGTTAATAGGATAAGGGATACTTTGGATCGGCTGGAGGAGAGGTTACCGCCGAGGCGACTCTTGGACTGGCGGACTGATGATCCGGAGGATAAATTGGAGGATACGCTTGTTTTACTTGAGGGTTGTGCTAAGGAGCACGAAGCTTTGGCGGGAGGCGCTACGTAAGTTGTTCGGGGTTATAGGGTGGGTTGAATGAATGCAGTGACTCGGTGGGATGTAGAGTGGATGAAAGGATGAAAGATTGGATTCATGGGAGATGGCGAGTGAGGGAGTGTAATGATGTATGAAGCTTTTGTAACGCTGAGATTTAGATATTCTTTCGATTGGTATATTCATTCAGGTGTGAGCCGGCAATTCTCTCTATTGATATCTCGCTGTACTCCTAATGGCTCTTAAATGCAAACATTGCATCGAAGGCTCCTTCTGTCGACTGTCATAAAGAATTATTCGGTAGGTACTGTTCTGGAGTGGCGAGGTCGACCGCCGACTAGTCTAGAGATTAATAAACCAAGGGAGGTGTTTTTCGGTGTGCGAGTTTGTGAGCACGTGACTAGCCAAACTGGGAACGGAACAAGTGCAAAGTGCACAAGACTACGGGCAATGAACAAATCCAAAACATGCGAACTTCAGGATGACATACGAGAAATACCAATAAAAAACAATTGAGGAAATTAATGCGCCGATTTTTGGCTTTATTCAATGTTTAGACGGCACTCGGTACATATTTTGAGCCTCACTGCCCCCGCAGCTATCTCTCATCCCTGCCAGAACAGCTCTCCTTTCACCTCTCCATTTCTTCGAGCTATTACCTCCACTTCACACATCTTCGTTCGTATTCAAACTGTATGCACTACCGGGTGTCGAAAATATTGTTACAAAGACAGAATTTTTTTACGCCCGCGAGACAGAACAACTTCAAGTTCCTGACCACCTCCGGAATGCAAGCAAGCAAAGCCCAGAAGACGAGACAAAATCCGCGGTTTCTTCAAACCGGAAGGTGCAGAGACGCAATCTGCAGCCGCAACACTCAACACGACGAACAGAAAACGAGACAAAATCCGCTGTTTCATCAAACTCGCACGACCGTCGCCACGTGATAGACTACAACCTTCGGCGGGGCATCTCAGTGCACCATGTCGGAGATGGCCCAAACTCGACGGCATAATCAACCAAAGCTCCTGCACCCTCATTGGAACAACACACCACATTACCCGAGGAATAGCGAGAAACGCGCTCTACAGACACAATCCCGAACACGACTCCCGCACCGAACCCTAGAAGCCAGCCCAAGCCGGCACTCGCAATAGCGGAGAATGATGTGACGAAACAGATGCATACGATAGCAAGGATGAGATCGCTACTGCATCTAGAAACACCGAAACCCGATCTTTGTAGGAGCTGGCATCCGGGGAGCTATCCCGATCAGATTGCACAACTCTTTCTCGTGTCGAAATTGAGCTCGATACACAGGAGATTGCATTTGATTTGGTGAGCATCTGGGATGAAATGGAAGGTATTTTAAAAGGGAATGTGGAAAAGCATTAGCAGTTTATGTTTAGAAATGAAACAATTGTAATGCTAGATGTGGGAAGAAAAATCTTGAACTGGGTTGATAAGTTCAAGAGAATTGGGACATTATCGTCCAATTTGATCTTATCCATACTGCGCTTCCATGGGCAAGATTTCGATTTCTGCTCAAGGTTGAATTGAACCACAACAAATGTTGCAAACGTTAAAACTGATATCGGCCAATCTGGTGATAATGCTTCGGCATAAGTGTGCACTATCAAGCAGGAAAGAGCGGATTTTTGCTGGCCTTGAGAAGGTTACCTGCGTGATTGACTGGCGCACAATGTATGAACTTCTCTACGTAAACGGAGCCTCTAAACACCTTGAGAAATTAACCCTCCGGCTCTACACGGCTTTACTCAGGTTTCTCGTAGAAGCTATCAACCAATCAAATGGTGAATAACCCTTAAACCACCCACATCGCTGATACTTTCTCAGATAACTCCATCAAAGCAGCATTCACCACCGATGAGCTTTCAAAATATCCTGGTGATGTAGCCTCGGCAGTAGTCTCCGCACGACAATCGCGAAACCGTGCACCACAATCTTATGAGTCCTATACTACATGAAATGCGTAAAGTAGAGTATGTGTAATTACGGAAGCGCACAATTTATTTTGCAGTGACTACCTGAAAGGGAAATGGCGTTTTAAGTACCACGCAATTTCTTTTTGTTTGTTTTTTGCTTTATTCATAGTTACTGTATTCACTCTAACTAGAGTATGACCGAGCCTAAAAAGACTCCTCCGCCTCCGGGCGAGCCGGCTAGATGGCGGAGCTCCCACTCGCTACCCTTCATCCCCGTTGACAAAAGAAAGAAAAATGTGAATAGTTGACCCCACCCATAAGACAAAAAGAAAGAGAAAAGAGAGAGACCACCACCCCCCGCACTCCGCGCCTACCCGGCCATCGGTTCGACCAATCAGGTTGCTTGCATCCAGCCAAGACATGGATGCAAGTAAAGTGATTGGCTGCCTCCATACTATCATTCACTTGGGAGGAAACTTCCCGACGTCAGTAGCTGCTAGGAAGTCCATCACCGCTTGGTCGCACTTCTCCATGGAAAACAGCTCAGAGACCTGCACGTGTTGGCATCTGCCCGCTTTCCAGCCCGTCGCCTTCCCCACCGCTTTCCAGAGCCCTTTCTGCTGGTCTTTCCACCAGGCTCTTTTCTTTTTGGCTCATGCATCTCACAATTTTTTCCTTGTATCCAGTACATTCGGCTGTATTGATTGGTCGCCGGCTTTGGCATCTGCATGCTGCACGCCAAGATTATTATATGACGCAACGGTTTTATCTTCAGCCGCACAGCCCCACTTTTCCACACACTTCCTCATCCTGAGCTAAAACCTTACTCTCACCTCCCACTGAAACGTTCCAAGCTTTATCCCGAGACACAAACTGAATCCACCTCTCCCTTACTGTCTACAACCCGCCGAACATTTGCGAACTTCGAACAGATGGCGTCACAGCCGAAGCCAAGAAAACGAGATAGATTATCAGGTATCTTCAGATCAGGACGAGCGCCTCATAGTTCTGCCCTGGAACCTACGTTAGTTTCAGGATCACCCTCTACGTCATTAATCTCTGTGGAGAAACTCCAGAACGCGACTTCGCCAGTAGCTTCTCCATCTCCATCATCTGCGCCGGAGCCAGCTCTGGGCCCTCCATCTTTGTGGGAAAAGGCCATCGGACAACTTACCCCACAACAGCGCCAAACACTTGCTTATCTAGGTATTGAGAGCGGTGCTGAGGATGTTGCATCGAACTTAGATGTCATTCGGAACGAAATGGAAAGGATGTTGGAAGGATATCAAGAACAGTCATGGCAGTTCAATTTCAGGGGTGAAAACATTGTGATGAGAGATGTAGGGAGGAAAATCTTACATTGGGTCGATAAGTTCAAAGAAATTGGCGACATTATCATTCAATATGATCCAGTGCATCTTGCGCTACCATGGGCGGCATTCCGAGTTTTACTCAAGGTTAAATTTTCGTCGCACACTTTGCAATATATTGAGACGGCGAGCCAATAATCATTTTTTGTAGGTCTGCAAAAGTAAGCAGGAAACCACGGACGCCATCCTAGTTGGACTCGAGAAGATTGCGTGTTTGATCGATCGATGCACAATTTATGAGCTTCTCTACATCGACAAGCCCGTAGAAGCGTCATCTTCGAGAAATTTGGAGAAGTCAATTATCCGGCTCTATACGGCAATCTTGAGATTCCTTACTGAAGCTATCAACAGGGCAAACGGTGATTTTTCTCTCCGATAAAATGGGATAGCTTCTCTCGTGCCCCAGTGGTGGCAAAATAAATTCGCGCGATGCGAGCTTGCAAGCATGTGGTCAGAAAACTAGGAACGAGAGAAGCATATGGATGTGCTGCTACTAACGGTCTCCAGATAACGCCATTCAGGCTGCATTTTCCACCGACGAGATCTTGAAATACATCGCAGATGTTGAGGACTTAGAGACAACTGTCGGACAAGACGCCAACGCTAGCAATCTTGAATGTACTATACTGACACCCTAGCGCGATATGTACCCACTATTGATAGTACCTAGCTACGCGGGCGGATTTCGGTCAGCTTCGAACGATGCTAGAAAGTGTCAGCGCGCAAACGTCACGCTTCGGGCCACAACTCGACGACATACATATTCTGCTGGAAGGTAGGATCCACCGCATAAAATTTCCTCCGGAAGCAACTCGCAATCGTTGACACCGTACTAGAACAGCAAAAATCCAAGATACTAGCCTGGATATCAACCATCCCTTACACAAGTCATCACAGGGATATCAGTGAGAGACGTCTAGATGAAACGGGCAATTGGCTTTTCGAGAAAGAGGAATATCGGCGTTGGAAATCATCAAGCGCTTCAACGTTATTGCTATTACGAGGGATCCGTAAGTCAAAGAATGGCTGGTTTGAGGAAAGTTCCTTGTCTAATATGTTTCGCATCTAGCTGGATCCGGCAAAACCTGTTGACTAGGGATTTGGCCCGGTGGCTTTCTTAGTCTTCGATGCTGGTGGGCTCGGGCATGATGCCGGTGGCTTGCCGCCCCCATTGGCCTCGCCTGCCCCCACCAGCCTCGCCTGCCCCCACCAGCCTCGCCTGCCCCCACCAGCCTCGCCTGCCCCCATCGGCCTCGCGTACCTCCACGCTGAGGAGGAGGGCTCGGCACTGATGCTCGGCTTCGGCTTTGGCAGTCGGCATGGAGTTTTTCCTTCTCTATCTTTCATATATAAGTCTACTGTTTTTCCTTCTCTTGTATCGGTAGACAATTCATTCTCATCTTCTTCTCTCCTCCAGTATTCTCTCGTCTCAACAAAACCTTCACTGCGTGGGTTATATACGTCTCTGCCGGTGCGTTGTAGAACAGTTTATGGCTGACAGAGTTGGGCTACAGATCTAAAGTCATCGATTCTTTTCTTTCAAATGCAATGGAAGAGAAGATGGTCTATTTCTATTGTAATAGAGCTGAAGAAAATCGCAGAGATCCCAGCAGCATCCTCAATGCGCTTATTCATCAGCTTGCTCAAACGGGGTATCCACTAGCAAAGCGAACGCTACTGAAGTTGGTAGACGATGTCTACCATGAACGCCTATCTGAAGGGCAACTTTCTGCGCCGTTGAGCCTTGCAGAAAGTGAGAAACTTCTTATTCAACTCACGGATATATATCCTCGAACGACGATGTGCATCGATGCCTTGGATGAAGTCGAACATGCCAAGCGAATAAATCTGTTGAGATGCCTAAATCGTGTTATCAGGGAATCGCAGAATCTAGTCAGGATTTTTGCAACGACGCGAATGGATCCCGACATTCTCTTTCAGTTCAATATTTTTCCCAGGATTGAATTACAAGCTGACGATAACTTCGATGATATTACTTTGTTTGTACAAACGAAGCTTGATAGTGCCATTACAGATGGGGCACTGCTGCACGGTGATGTGTCACCCAAGCTCAAACTTGAGATAGAGGATGTCTTGTGTGACCGATCCAAGGGAATGTGAGCCCCCAATGACATTAAATCTTTGTCGAATATAATGACTGATTGTATAATATTAGGTTTCAGCTCGCTGCGCTTCACATTACGTTTTTGTGCGAGATGTTGACCGAAGATGATGTACGAAACAGCCTGCAGGACCTTCCGGACACCCTTAAAGATGCCTACGACGAGACCTACAGCCGAATTCTTACCCAAAAACGCAGTGCCCCTGATATTGCCCTCAACGCATTCCGGTGGATACAATGTGCTTCTGTTCCCTTGCAATCGGCAACCTTGCTAGAAGTAATCACTGAGGAAGTTGGCAAAAGGATAAAAACAAATGATTTATTAAAAGCCTGTCAAAATCTTGTCATTTTAGACGAGCTCTTGGGTGTTTTCCGTTTTGCCCATCTTTCAGTGGATGAATACCTGGAAACTAGGCTTCCTACGGTCGATTCTCATACGATGGTCTTAAAACGGTGTTTTACAGTTTTGAGCAATCCGAGCTCGTGGGTTAATTACGAGGCAAGGCCAAAGTACACAGAAAAAGGTTCATATCCTCATTTGCTATTATATTCGGCAATATTTTGGCCATGGCATTTCTCTCGTTGCGAAGAACCGAACATCATTCTAATCCTGGAGAGCTTGTGGAATCCATTTACATCAGGGAGTGGTTACCAAGATTGGCTTAAATATCATCGCTCTTCTGTGGAGGGCTACCGTGATAGCCAAGATATCTTTTGGCGGAGAGTAGACGTTTTTCAGCGACAACAAAGCGATGACACTCTGTTCTCCCTCTGTATTTTTAGGCTAAACCGGGCATTCGCAACCGTACTCGAGTTGAGGCCCCATCTGGAGCGGAGCATCATGAATCAATTGCTCTTCCCGCCGTGCGAATTCGGTGATCTAGAAATTGGCAAACAGCTCATTGAGCGGGGTGCCGATGTCAGAACAGTCATGAGTGGCGATGAGACAACGCCTCTGCATTACGCTTCAGGAAATGGGCACATGGATATAGCGATGCTTCTCGTCGAGAAGGGAGCTTCTGCCTCGGCTGCTGATAAATACGGGGTGACGCCGCTGCACCTTGCTTCACAAAATGGTCATGACACGATCGTGCAGTTGCTCATTGACAACGGAGCCGACATCTCGGCGATCACCGATTATGGATTTTCGCCGCTGACTTTAGCCTTCAAAAACCATCATTACTCTTTAGTTTTCAAGCTTATCAAGATGAAAGCCGACATATCAAAACGCGACAAGTTTGGACGAACAATACTACACAACGCTTGTTTGTTAGGGCTGACGCAACTTATATATCTCCTCGTCAAGAGTGGGGCCAACATATCGACCCCCGACAACGATAGACAGACTCCGTTGTTCCTTGCGTTAAAGTTCATCACGGACGAGCAGTTAGCCTTGATGCTCATCAATAGCGGAGCCGACATCTCCTTCGCCGACTGGGATGGGTGGACACCATTACACGTTGCTTCGCAAAATGGGTATGACTCGGTGGTGCAGATGCTTCTCGACAAGGGTGCCGATATCTCAGCTACTGATACAGAAGGAAGAACGCCGCTTCATCTGGCCTCGCGAGAAGGATGCGAGGGTGTTGTGCAGATGCTTATCGACAATGGCGCCGATATCTCGGCTACTGATACAAAAGGAAGAACGCCGCTTCATCTGGCCTCGCAAGAAGGATGCGAGGGTGTTGTGCAGATGCTTATCGTCAAGGGTTCCGATATCTCCGCTACCGATAAAAAGGAAAAACGCCGCTTCATCTAGCCTCGCAAGAAGGACACGAGGAGGTTGTGCAGATGCTTATCGACAAGGGCGCCGATATCTCAGCTACTGATACAGAAGGAAGAACGCCGCTTCATCTGGCCTCACAAGAAGTGTTGCTTGGAAATCAAGAGTGGCAAAGGTTACGCAATAGTCGCCACCACTCTCTTGTATATATCTCGAGTCTTTCTCCCTCTCTCACTCTCTTCACTCTGTATCTTAGAATATACACACGGTTCTCCCCTTCAATATCGCAACAAGAAGGATGCGAGGGTGTTGTGCAGCAGCTCATGAAGAATGGTCCAGATGTCTCAGCTACGACTATAGAGGGGGCAACTCCTCTGCATCTCGCCTCGCGAGGAGCACACAAGGAGGTTGTACGACTGCTCATCGAGAAGGGAGCCGACGTCTTTGCTACTGACAATGTCGGGCATACACCACGTGGTGTGTTGTGGCAGATCACTGAGTATACTGTGCTTAGAAAAATTATAGAAAAACTCCTTAGCGACCGAGAAGCCGAGTGAGGGCCTCCGATAACGATGAGACGACATTGTTGCATGGGCAAACAGCAGGAAATACACTTTCGCCTCCAATATATGTCTCCCCAGATTAGTTTCTTCGTACTCATCAAATAGTGTTATTATTTCCTTATGAGTGTTTCATTGTGTTAGGGATTCACATACCAGAGAATGCTTTGTGGATTCATCATTGAAGAAGTTTGTTGGAAAAAAACAGTTTGGTGTTAGTAACCGATGTGGTTGAAGGAGGATAAGAAATACAAACAGGTAAAATGTGGGTACTTAAAACATGATGATACTAACTACATTTTGGTATCCACCTATGTCAATCATTTGTTTATTCTTTTATCTAGCACTGTATCTGTGTTTGTTGTTAAATGAAATTGTTGATTATGCCTTGACCATGTATGAATACTCTACTGCGTCCGGAGTTCCTAAGCGGTCCGGCCGCAATTTTGGAGGCCTGGCCGCTTAGAGTTGACGGTAGTTGACTAACATCACTTGGAGTTTAGCTGGGGTCAGTCGACGTCGCTCGGAGATGCCTTCGACGGCGATGTTGCATGGTAGCGAATGGTGAGTTTGTTTGTTTGTAATCATATTGCATTCGGCCGCTTGCGGCCATGGCATAATCCTAATCCTAAGCACTTCCACAGTTCCAACCAAGGCCGGGCACAAGGCCTCAGCACCCCAGCCTTCCCTGCTTCCAAGTCGTACTTCCTAATCCCCTTCCCCCCATTTCTGCCAAACAAAAGAAAAAGCTTTACTACATTCTTCCACCTTCCTCTACCTCCCTGCCCATCCCCTCCCTACTCGCCTTCGCTACTGCTTCCACCCTCCTCTGCCACTGTGTCGTCCCCTTCCTTCACCCCCGTTACTCTTCCCACATCTGTTTCAGCTAGAAACTCTAACACTGGCTTGACGGCTTCGTCTGTATCAAACACCTGAGACATTGGCACCTTCGTCCTTCCCTCTTTCCACTTGCACTTCACTTTCAACTTTTCCCAAAGAACGTCCTGCTGTCTCTTCCATTTGCTGCACCACTTGAAGAGGTGGTCTCTCGTCTGCCTCTTGTGCCGGCGCCACCAGCACTCTTGGTTCTCTTTCTTTTTGATTCTTTCTAAGTAAACCGCCGTGAGTCCATGACCCACTTTTAACTGCAGTTACCTTGATGCAATCGACTTTCTCGCGACACCCACTTCTGCTGCCATTTTTCTCTTTTTATTCATTCTGTAGACAGCTTTCTGGTTGAGTTTCGTTTTCCACCATGCTTCGGTCTCCGTCCACTTCGCTTCTGTGACCCTTCTCTGGATACTCGCAAGTGACATTCCTTTGTATCTTTCGGCAATTGCTGTGACCCTCCCTTGCTCCAGGGCTCCCGCTTTCGCTTCTTCATCTGCTTTTTCATTTCCCTTCACCCCTTCATGGGAAGGCACCCACCTGTACACCACTTGGATGCCCTTTGCGAAGAGTTTGTTGTTGTGTTCGATCGATTTTATGGCGATTCTCTGTCCTGGGCCCGGCTCTGTGTGCTGGACTCTTTTTATCGCTGTAGTTGAGTCGGAAAAGATCAGCGAATGGTGAGTGGCGAGTGGCAATAGTGGCACCAGCACCCCCGAAGATGACCCGAGGACTCTCTTGTATATACCGTGTCTTTCCCCTGCTCTCTCTATACACTCTGTATCTAAGTCTAAGCACACGGTTCTCCCCTTCATATCATTGCAACAGGCGACTCGGGGAGCTAGCCGACGTCATTTTGGACATCGAGCCGTAGCTCCGGCCTCGAGTACTTCCGGGGTATGAAGTTTGGCACCTGGTTAATGCCTTCTCTATTCTCTATATAAGTAGATTTTTCTCTCTCTTTCTTCGTACAGATATTGTCCCTTCGACAATCAGTTTTCTCTTTACATTGCTCTCAATGCTTAGGAGCACTGACTGCGGCTGTCACGGTCTCTGTGATGGTTTACGAATGTGGATAGTTAGTGTGGTATGGCTTCAACAAATGCGACGTCATAGTGGAGTGCCGTTGATACGTACTTACCAGTGTAAGTATTCAAGAACGAGATTTGTTCCGCCTCACTCGCGGAATCACCCCGTCCCCGAATAGGATACCCTATCCACGGATGGGGCAGTACCTATTCACAGAATCCGTGAATGGGGCGGGAACAGAGGTAGTCACCACCACCACCACCCAGCAGCCATCACACATCATCACTCATACAAATTAGTTCTCCCACTTGTTGCAATAATTAGGGGAGAACCGTGTGTATAGATTAAGATACTAAGTGTAGAGAGAAAGAGAAGGAAAAGACTCGAGATATATACAAGAAAGTTGTGTGCCTTGTGCCCTACGGCTTACAGTCAGCTCCGTCATCAGTCAGGTCTATTTATGCAACACTTCCCCCTCTTGCTGCGCTCCATAGAACCAAAGCAGCAAGAACATCAGAACTAAGAAAGCCAAATAAGAATGCGACGGACGAAGGACCCATATGGCCAGCTGATAAAAGCCGTGATGCAGGAAACTCCCCAGAAACCTGAACCATCCCCGAAAACTTGAACAAAGAGATAGTAGAATGAGAAATAGATGTGCCCCGCAACACAGCGCAGTCAGGTGAATGGAAATTTGGCTCTGCAACACAGCGCAGGCGAGCAATTGGATGGCCCCGCAACACAGCGCAGACGGGCAATGAGAGAATGGCCCCGCAACACAGTGCAGTCAGGCAAATGAAGGAATAGACATTTGGCTCCGCAACACAGCGCAGGCGAGCAATAAAACAATAGCCCCGCAACACAGCGCAGTCGGGCTAAGATAGAATGGCCCCGCAACACAGCGCAGTCGGGCATAATATAGAATTACAGCGGACTTCCCGCTGGCCTGCTCCACACAGGTCTTTGATGACTTGTCTCAATGAGCTCAGAGGTCTAAAACAACGGCTCCAACTGGATGGCTTGAACTTAGGTGTACACGCGCTGATCAGACGCGGTTGGTAGATATAACGGTAGGTAGAAACGAATGGTACATAGATAGATATGATGGTAGCATGTGCCATGGCACCAGTCAGCCATTATACAGTGATAAGTAAATCTTAAGTGATGGCAAGGGGTCTTCTCATTTAAAACCGTGTCACTGGCACTGGTAGGCTTCCGCACCATGTAGAGGATGATGACATTGTAGTGGCGGAGGACAACAAGGAGCGAAGGGTTAGGGCTCGATTATATCGTGAGATTTTCGTGTAACAATAATTCGAAGCTTTATAAAGACAGAGAGGCGACCACCGGGCTCATAACCTGTTGCAATAATTAGGGGAGAACGGTGTGTATAGATTAAGATACTAAGTGTAGAGAGAAAGAGAAGGAAAAGACTCGAGATATATACAAGAAAGTTGTGTGCCTTGTGCCCTACGGCTTACAGTCAGCTCCGTCATCGGTCAGGTCTATTTATGCAACACCACTGTTACATATGTACAAGGGTCTGATAGAGCTGGCTATAACCGGGGCTGATGCCTCCTGTATATATCTCGAGTCTCTCTCCTTCCCTCTCTTCTCTCCGTATCTCAGACTATACACACGGTTCTCCCCATACAGTAACACCCACATCACCACCACCATGTCCCAGCACAATTCTATTAATTCTTTAGTTTGGTATCCAAAATTCCATTGCTGCCAGTATTAATTCAACCACCACTGTAACCACCACTCTGTCCACACATTCCTCAACAAAGTTCTAATGAATAATGCAAAAAAGCTCCAGTCAAAAGGTTCTCCTCAAGGTCCTGCCCATGGTCCATGCACACTTAAAAACAAAGTGCAGTAATTTTCTAACAATGTTATTGTTCAAAGTATTTTGGAACATCCTCTATAGTATTGTGGTTGTGTGAGACTATTAATGTGGTTGTGGGGGACTGTTAGTTGTTTCATGTGGTGGAAAATCGCTAGTCGTTGCCACTCCATTCACGGATTCCGTTAATGGGGAACCCATTCATGTTACCAAGTGCCACCACCCCATCCGCGAATGTGACGGAACAGATCAACCTGGAGCGTCAAGTGATAATAACTGATATGTGGCAAAAGTAGAAGGGTATATTATTACCGCTACAGAGAGTGAACTTTAGTAGTACAACTAATGGATCCTCTGCCAGGGATCATGCATGTTGATCCAGTTCTTTTTCCTACCAAACAGGCATATTGCTAGCAGCGTTTTGGCCACTCCTGAGTTGATGATCTTTTGTTCGGACAAGTAATGGCGTATGAGGGCAGGAAAATCGCTATCGTCGTGCTATCTAGGTCATACTCCAATACCCTAAAAGCATTGCATCTAACCGTCAATTCATTAACGCTGCCATAGAATGTAATTGCAGCCAATGTCATACAGTTGGTTCGTTCATCTTCATTGCAATGATTACAACTAGTACTGAAGCTGAGGTTTCCAGATGGTGGAGAGTTTGGGCAAGGTTGCATTCGGAGGTCTATTTTGGGAGAATTTTGTTCTTTGGAGTTGAGACTGTGGTTCTGACTTGGTGTCATGTTCATCCAACATGTATGAATACTTATGTAGAAAAGACACAGAGCAGCTTAAATAAATATATAAATGCGTTTCAAGGGGCAAAAGGTAGTAAGATGGGAAGCATCCAAGGATGGATAGCATTTCCAAGTCCTCGGTTCCGAATTTGTTACGGTGTACTTACAGCAGGTATTAAAACTCGGCAGCGGGGGGCCGCGCTAGCACTAGCATACAATGCATAGGGCTGAATATGATGCATCCACCAGCGAATCAATTCCACGTTCGTACATAGCCGCACCTGATGATGTCACACATCGTATCACGCGCCGTGGTAATTGGATGAGACGGGTCAAGAGTTGAATTGTTAGCTTTCAAGCCATACTACGGGATTAGACGGCATGGTATCCGATTACAGAGTTATTCGCTTGTTCTACCATGGTGCGGGCATGCACACACAAACGGTACATAGCCCCACTACCCAACCTATTTTCTATACATAAGTACCTACCTGTATCTCGCCCCATTCCTGCCCCGCATTTCCCCACACACCATGAACCTTCTCCTCCCCACCATCTTCCTATTCCTCCCCGCCCCCACCACTGCACGCAACACATCCTCACCCCTCCTCACCATCACCCCGCCCCGCCCCCTTCACTCCCCCACTCGACACTAACTAGGATTCCGTCTCCAGGGACATCACCAGCAAACCCTTCACCGATGCCAAGGGTCTCAACCCCACCCGCCTCAACCACTTCCGCTACTTCCCGGTAACTTCCGGCGTACCGACTCCGATCCCGAGACCACACAACACCTTGAGTCCGCTGCACATGTGGACCGATGTGGGCCTAAGCTCCCGGTTGTGGGGTTCCGAAGGGTCTGTTGAGGAGTTTTGAAAATGCCGCGTGTGCCGGGTTGACTCCGGTGGCGGGGTGTGGTTATTTCTAGTACCCTCCCCTCCGTCCACTAGCCGTCGCCCCCGAAGTGTAGATTATATCGATGAGGGTGGTGACCTAGTCCCAGTGCCGGGTGGGAGCAGCTATACTGGTGCGATGGGAAGTTAACGGTTGAGATTGCGCTTCAGCCGGAGGAGGAGAATTAGGATGAGAAGCTGTGGGTATGGTTTATACAGGGTTTATGTGTGGCTACATTGCGGAAAGCGGTGTGTTTTGTGAGGAGATCAAGTGGAAGACGGGGTTGGGATAAGTTTCGGTTGCGGTGTATGGGGGAATTGTTACGGTGGCTGATATTCTTCTCCGGGATGTGGGGATGGGAAGAGAGATGGTGACGGAACGCGGAATAGTTGGAGATTTATAGGTAGTATACGATGGATCAGTGGGATAGAGAATTTTCCTGTAGAAGGAATGGGGGTAGGTCGGATTATTATTAGGTAAAGGTGTAAGGAGATGGTTAGTGGATGCCGGGCGGGGATGGGTTGGGTGCTGAAGAGATATTGGATGTGGTGCATACGGGTGCGTGGTGCGGAAATATCATTCATTGCCAACGACAACCTGTTTTGGTGAACTACAGAACTGATCAAGTACAACCGCAAACACCAGAGTAGAAATTACTAGAGGCGGAGAGCGGATCTGCAAGTCAAACAATCGGAAGTGGGGCTTTTATGTTGTTGGGACAACGCGGAATTCCAGTGCACAGAACATGGCCCGTACGTAAGCCGGAGTTGAGCGACTCTATCCAACAGTGCGAACTTCGGGGGTGTCAATTCCTTGCGCCTTCTGGAAATAGGCATGCTGTTTTGAAGAATGTCTTATAAAGTTCCTTATGGAGTATGGAAACGTTGGCACATACTATTCAGATACCTACCCAAAGATCCTTGCTAAATATATCCCAAGGTGAAGAAGGTCGGTGTTAACCTTAGTGAGGCACACCACTGAAGAGTATGTAGATGTGATACAGACTTCAAGGAACGAGGAGAGCCATAAAGGGATTTACAGAAAAGTTCTAGACGCATTTATACATTTAGTGGACGAACTCAAGGTGAAGAGATGGAACCAGTGAATTTAGATGTCCCTTGACATACATTGTTGCAACTAGTGGAACGAGTGCAATTGGATGAATTGATCACCAGACGTCAGTAAATTATTTTGTTGTGACGAGGTTTTCAAGATATCCAACGTTCTTTTGGAATCTAAGGTTTGTAGTCTAGACTAATTGCCTGTGCAGAGACATATGCCAACCCTAGAGGAGGATCGTGAACAGGAAGTAGATGCAAAAATGAAAACAATCACGTGATTCGGGATATGATTTGGAGTAGCCCTAGCCGATCATGTTCAACGAGTTCGCTCGGAACAACGAAGGACTTTTACACTTTCTCGGAAGAGTCATATTCCACCAATTAACATTCGTGAAGTTTAATATTTGATCTTTCTTGGTTTAGTATCTTAGATCTCGACCTGATTAGATTAGATTAGTCTAGGTAGATTAGATCATCCCAGCGAAGAGAAATTTAGATAGAGTGAACTTTCGACTGAAAAAATGTCGGTAGTGACTCGCAATGTGGTGCGCTGGTTGAGCCTCATGCATAGATGTGTGTAGATGTGTACAACTCCTTCAGTGATGTGCATGCGCATAAATTACGAATCCGTCTGAGCACACACGGTGGGGTCCCATGTGCATGAGTGAAAAAGAAAAATCTGAACAGCACGTCACTCTCCCGTTTCTCATATTTGTAAAACTACTGGGCAGGCCGGCTAGATGGCGGATCTGCCATCCGCTACCCTTCGTCCCCGCTGACAAAAGAAAGAAAGACGTGAAAACTTGACCGCACCCACATGACAAAAGGAAAGAGAAAAGAGAGACCACCCGCGCCTGCGCGCACTTACCCGGCTATCGGTTCGACCAATCAGGTTGCTTGCGTCCAGCCCCTTAGCGGTGTTTGTCTCATTCGAATAGAACAAATTTTCACTGGCTACCATACATGCAATGCTGTGAATTGATTCGTGGAGTGGCGCTGAATTTGGGCTCCGCTGGCGGTAAAAGAAAATCTTGAGCCAATCAATTCTGAAACATACATATGCCGGCATCAAGCTACTGCAGTTTTCATTTGGTGTGGTGTTTCAATCAACGGGTCCACGCAACAAGTCTACGCACTTTCATACGCGTCGGAGAATGTGGGCTATTGTGCTTTTAGAGTTGCATATCCAGCGCCAGCTAAAATTTCGAAATTTACCGTGGTGCACCCCGTCCACTTTCTACTGTTATTACTTTGCTAAACAACCTACTGCGCGCAACTAGTATATACCCCATATTGCAACATCTTTCTCCCGGATTTGCTACTGACCTCCGATATATTGAACTGACAATCTCTCGTCACAGTACCAACGATGATTCTGCTCTTGAGCGCCATTTCCATCGTCTACTTCACTGCAGGGTTCGTCGGAGCCGCACCCGTTCCCCTCACCAACCCCACTAGTCCATCAGAGCCGTCTTACGTTGCGCACACTGGCCGCCGCGGCACCGTCGATGTCCTACTATCCTGCGTTATCACCCTCACGTTGTGCGTCTACACAAGCATCCATTTGAATGTCTCCCCTAGAGAGCCGATATTCGGTATATTTCGGCGTTTCTGGGTCTACAAATTCTACTGGGTTCTGATTGCCATGTTTGCTCCCGAGTTTGTGTTGTATGCTGCGTATATCCAATGGAGGAACGCCCGAGAACTTTGCAGATTACTTAAGACGCTGGGCGGCCATCCTGAACGGCATAAAACAGTGCTGCAAGAAATTTTATCCATGTTTTCAATGGCAGCAGACTGGATCGTCAATACCTTCCGAAGGACTGCGACTACACCCCCAGGGAAGCTACCGACAACCGAGCCGTCTGAGATAATTCAGCTGGAATTGAAGCAGCCGAATGCGGTGCAACGGGAAATTGTGGAGCTAAATTTAGAACAGTCAGGCTCAGAGCAACAGCACCCAAGACTATCGGATTCGGCGGAGAAACGGAAGGCGGACCTACCAGAATCTGCGCACTCAATCTTGGAACCACCGGGTCTAGATCAACCGCAAACACAGTTGCAGGACCCGGACTCGACACCGCCACAAGATACACCACCAGAAAGTACATCACCGGAAGGTATACCGCCGGACTCGACACCACAGAATGATACACCACAAGAAAGTACATCGCCGGAGGGTACACCGCTGGAATCGACACGACCGGATGGCACAAAGTCGGACTCGACACCGCAGCAAGATACACCGCTGGAAGGTACATCGCCGGACTCGACAGTCACGCGAGATGAACGATGGTGCAACATTTCAATGGTTTCTGCTTTTTACATTGTAATGGGCGGATTCGCATACAACGTATCAGATTTGTCAGATGAAATCGCATATATTGCACTCACTCCCAAAGGATTCATGGGTTTTGCCGAAGCAGGACTCATCAACCCAGACCTATTGAAGGATGATGATATCAAAGATCGAAGCAAGGCGGATTCGCTTGGGAAGTTATTGGTGTGCGTCCAGGCGTTGTGGATGGTCGTCAATTGCATTGCTCGCAAGGCCAGCCACAAACCTACAACCCTCATAGAGCTGAATGTGATCGTTCACGTTGTGGTAGCTGTCGTTGTCTATGGCTTGTGGTGGTACAAACCTCTAGCAGTTGCCAATCCGTCACTACTACGGCTTCAACCCAAGTCTACTACCCAACAGCCGGTTGAAGCGGAGAAGGATAGCCCGGGGCTGCGCGAAGAAGCACTCTTAGCATTCCTATTACTATCCTATCGGGGTTCTTTCTATGGGCTAGTTCGATACGAGTGGGATGATACTGAGCAGCTCATACCGAAACCGGCCGATTGTAACCACAAAGATTTCAATGTCAGTATTAAGCCATATATCCCTAACCCACTGAGAATGGAAATCCAGGGGGATCACTATGATTCGAAAGGAACATGCGCAAAACTTATAGCCAAACTCAAAATCAAATCTCCCGGTCTGATCATCCTCCCTGGCCAACAGCTCGTGCTAAAAGTGCACCGATATATTTTCAAGTACGATTACACAAATATACCGGCTTTATTCATTTCTTCAAAAGAATTGCGTTGGTTGGACATCGAATGTTCTTACAGACGCAGAGTGCACGAAAGTGGTGATATATTTCTAGGGATAAATGGGTTCCAACGTGGTTTAACGACAATTGATCCGCCGAATTATTCGGTCCAGGGCTCCGTGTATACAGGCGGTATCCAGAATGCGAGTTTTGACTTCGATGTGGTGGAGAATTATGCATTGATGTTCATGACCGGACTACTCAGTTGTTTCTATGCTGGATCCCACGCGTCCGCTTGGTCTTCACATTTTCCGACCTATATCGAACGATGGATCTGGCGAGGTGCTTGCATCTGTATTGCCGCAGGGGTTCCTGTAATCTGTGCGTTGTATGTTTTTCGGAAAGGAGTTGCGTTTTTTATACACAAGGTGAAAGCGCACAGGCATTCTGTATATAACTGGATGCGTGGACGCCACCAACAGAACAAAGATTCGAAATGGATATTGTCAATATTCTCATTCAGCATGCGCTTAGATGACCGCCTCGACAATTTGCACGATGTTGTTGTGGAACTGGGGAGGCTAGTTTACTATTTCTTTTTCGGGCTGGCCGCTTTCTTGTACATACTTTCGCGGCTATTCATCCCGCTGGAGGCTTTCATATCAATACGAAGCCTTCCAGTGGGGGCCTTCGACACCGTGAATTGGGTGGAATATTGGCCACATGTTTGAGGAATATTTACCTTCATTTGTTGTACTTGTGGTTGGGGAGTTTCTGTTTTTCTTTCCGATTGACGGGGACTGAGTTTGACGGGCGCGGTTTAAGGGGGATGTTGGACGGGGTGAGATGATATCGGGATAATGACGGTGTCATAGTCTGTGTATTGGTTTCTTTGATGTTTCACTGGATTACTTGTTGGTTATTTGACAGATTATTTGAGTGGATGTTTAATGTCTTTCCTTCTTTCTATTGAATTTTTAAAGTTGCCTCTTTCAATCCGCTTTTTTTGGATTATCAACCAGTGTCTGACCTCGTAACGCATGATGAATCACCTTGGCCGAGTAGCCTTTCTCTGGTCGCCCACGGAAGGCAAAAACACCTTATACTCACACCCAATAATAGTTCGATTTCCAAACGGATCGCCCAACCCACTATTTTCTTCCTGTTCTCAGTACATCACCTCTGCCCAATATCAAGATCCCTCTTCCAGGATACAGTCGTCAGAGTTCCGGGGGTTCGCCTGTTCGTCCACAAAAGCGCCGTTCAATTTTCCGCGCTAACTACAGTAATTAGAGACGGCTAAAGCATACACCACGCAACAGGTCAATGGCATTCTGTAGGAGAGCTAAAGTGGGTGGATCAATGGAAATTGATCTGAGTTGTGTCATTAACAGGCACTTGAACCCTGTATCCGGTAATACCAGTACCTTATTAGACATCCAAATCCAGCCATACAAAATCAGAACCGAGCGTAAAGGTTTGTCGACTTTCCGTGATGTTTCTCTTCTTTTCATTTTAAGCAATCGATGTCGTGACAATATTAATTATTGGCAAGACCACGTGCCGGTTGTGTGTGTGACGGCTGAGATCTAGACGATTCGTCGTGATAGGTACGACTCCCACGGGATGTCACCCATCCAATCTACGTTGTCGTGACGAGCCTGGGTTGTCCTGGTCTAACTACTCAGTTTAATCTATGTATGTAGAGTAATTTGGTCAATCCACTGCACTCACGGGCAGTTCCACGGAAGTTGGGCACTAAGACCAAGGTTTCGGCTGAATTGTCGGCTGGGGCCGCAGAGCCGCAACTCGGAAGCTTATCTCCACTTTAAGTTTTTATGCTTTTGTCACAACCATCACACACGGCAGAGTGTCCCTCATCTACCTAAATCCATTTTTTCACTTGGTGGTAGCTACACCCCAGGTTTTTGCATAACTAACCAAGTACTAACTAAGCTTAAGTTCCACCTAACTAGCCAAATTAACGAACGAGTAGAATCTAGCAAATTGTTATTGTGGAGTATGACCCGTATTTAAACTTCATTTCACCCAATCCTTTCGGGTAATCTGTGGTGGAGCCTCACTGCTACCGCGTTTTCATGCACATCATGTATCATTATGGTTCTTGCCTGTACCTGCATGTATCATTATCTGTCAGTCCTGACGGTTTCTTGCTGGTTCACCAGTACGTATGTGAACATTACCGTTATTTGGATTGAGCTAATGATATATCATGAAGCCCCCCCCTCCAACAATAAGGGGCGAAAAGTAGTTTATTATTAATAATAATGTCATACGTATACACCGGGTAGGTTTGTGAAGATCTTCTTTCTCGGCCGTCTCGTGATAGGCCCACTTCCAAAGTAAATACTTGTTCCGACCAGATTACGGTACCGTGGCCACGATTCGCAACTTAACAAAGGTCGCAGATGGGAATGGACCGCGGGGTACTACGAAAAATGACTGGCCGCAGATTAAACAATTATGTTTGGCTAGCGATCTCTAACTCGTCCCGGAAAAACTACTGAGAATGAATCATAGCTAGTTCTAGGTACTTAACTTCCTCGGGATATTCCGAACAACCATCATAAATGATTGCATGCGTTGTTTGAGCCGCATCGAGTTTTACAAAGGTGTATGTGCTGTAAAAACTCTTTGAGCGATGTGCATGCGTTTGAATTAGTTCTGTTTCAGGCCCAAATATATCTGTTTCTCTTGGCTGAGCGTCATCACAAGCCAATGCTTTCATCCAGATCTAAAGCACTCAATAACACAGTTATCCTTCACTTGAAAATTACGCACACCAGCTTCATGTGGTTTTGAGTTTCGCCTGCTCTGATTCTCGGGAAAGCTGATTTGTTGTGGTGGCGAACAGCGGGTGTCCTCGTTGTATTTGCCATCGAGATAATCGTTGTATTTGCTCACTTGAACGCCATTGTCGCATGCAACCCATCGAAATAATTTTCCACGTATAGTAGTACACCACCAAGGCTGTGTTCTAAAGTAATTGGGAATTTGGATTTGCGGGATGCAGCAGGATAATCTGCACCCAGTTGCTTTATGGAACATGCATACACCTGCATCAGCTATTACGTCTTCTATTTAACGTGATGTCTCATGCAGTGGGTGATGAACGGATCCACGCAATGCAAGCAAACGGTCGGTGTTAGCTGTCAACGAGTCGGACAATGCCCAGTACGACTAGGTAACTTCTCCACTTCATACCACCATTACAAATTCATCCCAAAGCAGCTACTTACATTCACTTTGATATAGCTTGTCTTCATCTTATTAGCTGGCGGCAGCAAGATATTCGGCAGTCAGTCACGGTCTGGAACATGCAAACTGCAACAGGGGTTTTTGTTCGTGCTGAGCAGTGGAGGCTCATTTTTTTTGTTTGAATCATATTGTATTCGGCCGCTTGCGGCCATGACATAATCTATAGACCTTTTCCACCGCACATCCCCAGTGTGAGCATTGGGTGTCCCCGCAGCCCTCTTGGATCCAAGTCGTACGTTTCCTGTCTCCTTCTCCCCATAGTCCGCCAAAAACAAGGAAAAAACAAAAGAAAATTTTCTCTACTACATTTTCCACCCTCCTCTACCCTTCAACCTCAACCCCCTCCCTCATCCCCGTGACCTTCCCTACTTCCGTATCCCGAAGGAACTTCAGCACCGCTTTGACCGCTTTGTCTGTGTCAAACACCTGCGACATAGGAACCTTCATTCTCTCCTTCCACCCACACTTCTTCTTCAACCTTCTCCAAAGGTCATCCTGCTGTCGCTTCCATCTTTTGCACCACTTAAACAAGTGGTCCCTTGTTTGTCGTTTGTGCCCACACCACCAGCACTCCTGACTTTCATTCTTTTTTATGCGTTCCAGAAACACTCCAGTGAGGGCGTGACCCACCTTCAACTGAAAGTACCTTCCCGCTATTTTCTTTTTGGCCTCCCCCAACAGCACATGCATTCTTCTCTTTTTATTCATTCTGTAAACCGACTTTTTGCTGTTGAACTTGGCCTTCCACCACTTTTCTGTATCTTGCCACTTGGCCTCGGTAACCTTTCTCTGTACCCTGGCCATGGACCACCCTCTGTACTTTTCCTTCAGCTCCAACGCTTCTCCGTCCACGTTTTCTGCTGCTGCCTTTGCTGCTTCATCTGCCTTCTCGTTGCCTTCAACACCCTGATGAGACGGAACCCACCTGTACTCCAACTGAGCACCCTGTCCCGCTAACATGTTGTTGAGTTTGACACAGTCGATCGCCATTGCTTGTCCTGGTCCTAACTGCGTGTGTTGGACTCTTTGGATGGCTGTTGTTGAGTCGGAGAAAATGGTGACCTTTTCCATTTCCTTTGTTTTGCTGACTTCGACTGCTTTGAGTAGGGCGCTTAAAACGGCATAGACTTCGGCGTCGAAAACTTCTTTTTCCTTTCCCAGGTAGCTCTTCTCACTTCTCCATTCCTTCCATTCTTTCCATACCACTGCGCTACCTACTTGCTCGTTCTCCAGTCTGGATCCATCTGTCCACAGAATGAGCCCTTCCTCCCGAGTATGCGCGTACTTGAGAGCCTCTTTCTTGTCCAGGATGAACACTTTTGCGTCGGCTTTGAGATCGAATTCCGGTAGGGTGTTCTGTTCTCCCTTCCCTTCTATCCCAATCGACTTTCTTAATCTTGATGCCAGTTTGCTATTCCCCTCCATGCACTCTCCTCCGCCCCTTCCCCCTGGCATTTCCGCTAATCTTTTGGCGAACCGTCTAACTCTGTTGTTGAGAAGCGATATTGCCGGTCTTAAGCTTGCCTCCTTGACAAGCGGTACTGTTGGTGACGACTTGAACATTCCAGTGGTTCTTCTTGCTGCAAGGTTGACCAGCTTCTGGATTTCGAATTGTCGTCCTATCTGTCCATCCCACCACAATTCTGCCCCATACAGTGCTACGGACTGAACTGCTGCGATCTGGACTTTTCTTGCGTTCTCAGGTGTGAGGCCTAGTTTCCCTGTTATCGAGTGAACTCTGCCTTGTGCCTTTTCCGCTTTGGCCATGATGATGTCGTGATGGCTCTGGAAGTTGAGCTTCCTGTCTAGGTGGACTCCCAGCCATCTTGTCGCCTTGGTGTTGAAGCTGATCTGGACGTCCTTGTCGACTTGGACTTTCAGTTTAACTTTTCCGCCTTGATGATTTCGCTTTTTCGAGAACAGGACTGCTTCGGTTTTCGCGATGTCAAATTCATCGGCGTTTGCTGCCGCCCACTCCTTTGCCCTTCTTGCGCACTTTTCCATCTGTTGTGTGCATTGGCTTATATCGTTTCCTCTCACTACCCATGCTACATCGTCAACGAAGGATAGTGCTGTTGTCGTTTCGTCTTTCTTCTGGAAGAACCGTTGTGGTGGTGGTGGTTCCAGTTGAAAGAACAGATTCGAGATGTAGATGTCGAAGAGGATAGGCGACACTGGCGACCCCTGTGGCACCCCTGTCTCCACACATATCACTTCTCCTTCTCTTCCATCCATCTTTATCGTGGCTTTTCTTTCTGACATGAAGCTTTCGGTCCACCTGCACACATCCGCTTCAAAGCCCATGTCTTCCATTCTTTTTATGAGGTTCCCCTTTGCGACGCTCGGGAAAGCCCCCTTCACATCCATCAACAATGCTGCTGCGACTTTCTTCTCTCCCCACGCTTCTTCCACGCTCTTTATCATTCTTGCCACAGCATCAATCGCCGATCTTCTTTTCCTGCATCCAAACTGGCCGTCATGTAGTAGCTCCTCCCTCTCACACTTGTCTGATATCACCGTTGCTACCACCTTTTCGACCACTTTTCCTAGACAATTTTCGAGCGCAATGACCCTGTACGCTTTAGCTTGATGGTAATCATCCTTGCCTGGAGTGGAGGCTCATGGGCAATTGCCGAAGAAAATTTATGTTGAATGCAATTCTTTTTACATTAAGCAACCAACGCCAGTTCATGGTGTGACTAAAGATTGTTAACGCGCACCCTGAGGGCTTTCAAGTACTTTTCTTTTGCTAACCAAATTTCTGACAGTTCAAGCGGTAGGTACTCATGTCGCATCTCCGGAATCTGCTCCTAACTTTCAGACTATTGAACAGACTACGATCTCACCTCACCGTCCCGACCGATGCTTCTGTTCAGCGCCATAACCTACCTTGCCGGGGGTATGCCCGCGCAGCACCTGTTTCCCTCTTGTCACCTGCTAACCCAGGAGAGCCGTCCTACGTTGACCATTCTGGGCACCGCTGCACCATCGACCTCGGTTGTTACCCTTACATTGTGCGTCTACACCAGCATCCATTTGAACATTGCTCCGACAAAGAAGGTTTTCGGTGTTCGGAGGATCTGGATATATAAGTTCTACTGGGTTCTGATTGCCATGTTCGCTCCCGAATTTGTCCTATATGCCGCCTATATCCAATGGAGAAATGCGCGGGAGCTATGCAAAAATCTGAGACAATATGATCACGAAACTGTGCGCGAACCATTCAAGACCATACCGGATTTAATAAAAGACAAGATCACAGAGATATTTCGAAGAGCCAACCCAAAGTCAGGCGCGGCTGCCGGACAAACTCCGCAGAATCAACCCGAATCAAGGCATCTAGAGCAACCAACGGTACAGCCGGACATGCCGCCGTCAGGCTTGAGGACGTCCGAAGAAATTCCGCTTGACTCGACACAGCAAAGGCAGTTGGACCTGCTAGAACCGAGGGGATCTGATCAGGAGAAGTACCAATCGTCACAAGACGATCGGATACGACCGGTGGTCTTACCGCTGCCACCAGCCTCATCACCACTTTCGCAGACTCCCGTAGTACCGCCCTCGAGTGTTTCATCACCACAGCCACAGCCACAGCCTCCTGAGGCGCATCCTGTAGCGCCGCCGCAGTCTCTTCGGGGGCAGCCAACAAGACCGGTATCAAAACGATGGTCTGATATAACGATGGTTTCCGCGTTCTACATTGTCATGGGAGGATTCGCGTATGATGTTTCGGATATGTCAGACAGCTACAATTTCATTGCACTTACACCAAAAGGGTTCGAGGTGCTTGCCAAAGCAGGTGTGATCACCCCGATATGCTGAAAGACGACGACATTGCGGACCGGAGTAAAGCAGGTGCACTTGGGAAGTTATTGGTCTGTGTACAGGCATTATGGATGGTGGTCAACTGTATCGCTCGCAAGGCCAGTGGAAAGCCAACTACTTTGGTGGAGTTGAATGTGATTGTCCATGTTGGGGTTGCCGTGATTGTGTATGGTACAAACCTCTGGCGGTGGCTAATCCAACCATTCTACAACCAGAATTTGACCGCTGGGATGTACCCCACGCTGAGTTTCTGGCTAGACTTTTAGAAAAGTATGATCCTCAATTTCCCGATCACCCTGCCATCGTCAGTATCTCTACCACTCCAACAGATGTTCGATATCCAACATATCCGGCAGATCGCAACCATACACTTTTTAACGTGAAGCGGCAACCATATATCCTTAATGCAGAGAAATTCGAAATTGGAGGCCGTCCAGACCCAGAACGAGGTCCAGGTCCAGAGCAAAAATCAAATCAAAAGACGAAATCTGGTCGAGAACTATTGCAACACCTATGGCTGAGACTAAAGCGAAGTCGACACGGAGAGGTAGAAGAAGGAAGAAAATATAACGAACAAGAACCTTCCCAGAGAGATATTTACAAGACGTGGGAGAAGAGGAACGATTTATACCGGAGATGTGTTCACAATCTCAAAATCGATTCTCCAGGACTAATTCTGCTTCCCGATCAAATTCTCGTTCTAAAGTTGGGCGGAGCTCCTGAACTCGTGACTGCGAGGGAGCCAGTCTTCATTTCGGCAAAATATTTATATTTACGGGAGTCACAGGCTTCTCACCAAAAAAGTAGCCGCAACGAAAATGGAGAGAAAGCTGATGCGATGCGCTACATTATCGACGAAAAGGATGGCGGAATGACGGTTGACCCACCGAATTATTTTGTTCACGGCTCGGTATACGACAGCAATATCCGTGCCACGGATTTCCATAGTGGTGTCCGTGCCACGAATTTCCTATTTAACTTCATTGATAATTCTGCCTTGACGTTCAATGCAGCCGTACTCAGTTGTTTTTATGCTGCCGCTCATGCGTCTGCATGGTATTCCCATTTTCCAACCTATATCGAAAGATATCTGTGGCGAGGTGCTTGTATAAGTATCTCCTTGGCAATTCCTCTTGTCTTTACCATACGTGGGCTTTTCCGTACTGGTACTTGGGGGGGCTGTCATTTCTTTCCGGTTAGCATAGTTATGGGCTTAACTGTCGTGATTTGTGCAAGGTATGGATAGGTTAGCGGTCATGCGTGGCGGTTGGCAGTATATGACTTCTTAAGTTGGCTAATCAGGTCGGAGGAGTCGATATCTCAAGTCTTTAGTTCTTTCGGTGGTGGTATGAAACCAGCTGTTGGGTCCAAACAAATACTCGCTCAATTTTGTTTCTTTCTCTACTGTTGTCAGTCAAATAGCATAAGATCGTAGGATTTCACCGCTCCGTATTCGTCGGTAATCTTTCCACATTTTGTATAGCTTTACAATTTTCTTCGCGTTATCAGATACAGCATACTGCACTCCTTTTTTGTGTCGTGATTGCCTTCGGACGCTGGGCTGGTGTTTTCTCGTTGCCAATTGTGACGTGTTCGTTGCTGCGAGAATTCGAAAGGTTGGCGGATGTCTGCGTTGATTTTGGTATAGAGATTGATATTCAGTATAGAAAGCCCGCCTTTCGTCTCATGTACAAAATCGTTAACCACCCGCTGCATAAATGCAGAATGTCGATGTTGCATATATACATCGTGTATGAGATCTTGTATGATCATGGCTTGTATGAGAACCTGAGACGTGTATGAAGATACGAGGATATGCAATGGTGCATAATCATGAGAGTTCTAGACTGTATGGCAGGCTGTATATAGACCACAGATTTCGACATAAATATCATCACAATCAAGCATCTATTCATCTCTCAAAGTAACAGTCGATGCACGTGACCATACGAGTGATAATCGATGTCCCGATCTCCTCCGATTCACCGCATCGCATCGACACCCCGAAACCAGCTAGCCGGCGGCTGAGCACCACTGCCATGTCACTTCAGGCAACTATTGCGCCTCACTGGAGCCTCGTTTTCGCCCATCGCCCATCGCCCCTTTCCCACCCAGTGTTTGGTGATCGAAGCTCGAAGTCATCCAGCAAGTCGAAGCGCGAAAAAGCCATCACCACCAATTTTTGGGTTTGGACCCCTGAGTTGACAGTGTCGCTTGGTAAGTGAGATAATGTTCCGGCGGTGGTGAAGGAAGGGGTGGGGCTAAAGGGGATAGTAGAAGTGACGACGAGAGCGTACGGAAGAAAATTAACGACAACGAGAGCGAGAAACCGCCCGATACTACGTGAACGAAGGAGTTTGGAGGTATCGGCGAAGTATACCACAGGCGAAGGAGAAAGATTCATCGCACACAACAAAGGACCTACACTAGAACTCGGGGACATATCAAGATCACATCCAAGTCGGAGCGCAAACTCAGCAGCGACGGCATCTGCATCGAATTGACACGGAGATATTGGATACGAAAAGACTCACGGCAGTTTCTGTTGGTTAGAACCAGCTATATCACGAATTCGGGAGAGCAAGAGCTTCCGAAACAATCCACCCAACTTCCTCATTTTCGACATACCCACAACCACCTCTACGCCCCAACATCTATATCCACGATGCCCATCGACCCTATCGGTTTAAGTCTCGGCCTCGCCAGCTTAGCAAGCCTCTTCACCACCACCCTCGACGTTCTAGAGCACATATCCTCTGCCAAATCCTACGGCTCCGACTATGAATTATTTGTAACCAAAGTCGAAACCGAGTTGGTACGCCTTCGCCTCTGGGGCGAAGCTGTGAACATCGGCGGTGAACCACATGAAAGACTGCAGAATCCGGAAGTAGAAAGGGCAGTTTCTAAATTGTTACAACAGGCGATTTGTTACTTTCAGGATTCGGAGGTGGTGACGGTAAGGTACGGTGGAAGAGGTGTGGGTGGGCCAGCGAGGAGATTAATAGGAATCTCGGGTGCTGGGTTGCTAAGTAGTGATCTGGAAACCTCGCTAGGGTTTACGAATACAACGGCTATTGATCATCCACGGGGAAGGGCGGAGAAATCACAGAAGCACGCATCGACGTTGAGGAAAGTTAGATGGGTATTGTCTGGAAAAGCGAAGTCGGAAAAATTAGCGGAGAAACTGGGGTGGTTCGTGGATAAACTTTATGCGCTCGTCCCGATCTCTGGAGTACAAGTACATCAACAACCATATCAACAACCACAACAAGCTACAACCTCCCCAGAAATTGAGGAGATCTCCGATGTACTGGTACTCCAACAGCCTGTCGTGGATGATATTGTCCATTTGTCAATTGTAAGCTCGTCTGGGAGGGGTCGTATGCAACGTCGTAGAATAGAGTCGAGAATCAGGCGGAAGAGTGTGAAACATGTGCGTTCCGGAGAGCGGCCGATGCAGAGCGAAAAATTCGGGCCAATGAGAGGTAAACCCTGACTCGTCACAAATTTCTCATAATATGCTAATATATGATGTAGGAAGCAACTGCAGCGCCAAGCAACATATTTTTGGTGGTGTGCCAAACTTGGTGGCACCTTCGGTTCATTGGTTTTTTTTTTTTAAAAACTAAACCCACCAAAAGCTGAATTAAGCTTTCATGCTTAACCGAGCTCGGCCCGTGTTAAGCGAGATGTCATAATGTCATTCTACCCGCACTGTTGGGCAGGGGGCTTTGCATATTGTTCTTTTCTCGCTTTAACCTTTTGATCATCACTATAGATGCGGAATAAGTCTTCTGTTTATTGATTTCACGCTTGACATCTGTGGTTGGTATTTAATTCTGCACGTCATCGTAACTCCAACTCCAACTGTCTTTACACGACAACGATAGAGTACCTAAGGTACCTAATTTTTAGGTAGGGTAGGATGTGTGCTAGACACAGCAATGTTAGGTAGTTGTGATATGAGAGGGTATAGCTCTTCATTCAGATTTTCAGCCCGACTACATTTGTTCCGCTGACCGGGAATGAGACAACTTTTCATCCCATGCATGTTTCGTTCCCAGACTGCGAAATCTAGTTAGGCTCCATACGAAGCTGGGCGGAATATGTACATACTCGACAACTCAGAACAGGGATCGAGCCATATTCCAATTACCCGAATCAATGTAAGTATACGGGCCGGCAAAGTTTCATCGGTCGGAACTGCTGTGGCGAAACTGAAACTCAGCAGTCAAGTATATGAATCAAGAACATGCAGTTGCTACATCTTTTAGCGATTGCCGGCTATTCCCCTTGTGACCCATCCATAATCTCCAAGGCTTAAGGATCCGGAGACAGTCGGGATTCGGAGATTATATCACGTGGTCGAATGACAGATCATGAACTTTGTTCCACAATGTCTAACCACTCAGCGGCCGCCATGTAGCCTGGAGCCTTGTTTCTGCGAATTCTCCTCTTTCCACTCTACCAGCTCAGAACCATTGTCACCGACTGCACGGCGAAGCTCAGTATCCAACGACACGACAAGCCGTACGGGGAAGACTAAGTGGCAGAGATCGCGAGAGAAGAACTATTGGAAAGACCCGGGGAGAAAAACAGCGCAGAGGGAATCGAGGAACTACTGGAGCCTTGCCATTACAAACTCCTTCTTTTCACAGCTCATTTGAGAGCAACCATCACCAACGGTGAGGACCGAGATTCCCGACGACGTGCAAGTTGCCGGAACAAATAAACGAGGGGAGGCAGTCAAAAAAGAGTGAAGCCACAGATTTATCGGCGGAAACATTCAAACCGGAGATTTATTAGCAACTTCACCAGACTCTTGAGAGTACTAGTCCACAGCAAGGATAGAAACACGCACCCGCCTCAACAGAATCCTTATCAACAGTAAGCACTCCTCCTAGATATTGTCATGTGCATTCTCCCACCCCTCACATTCCCGCCTTATTCTTGTTTTCCCCCCTACTAACACCCATCACAGATGCCCGTCGACCCCATCGGCCTCACTCTCGGCATCGGTAGCCTGGCAGGCCTCTTCACCACTTGTCTCGACATCCTAGATCGCATCTCCTCCGCCAAAGCCTACGGCTCCGACTACACCCTGTTCGTTACTAAAGTCGAGACCGAGCGCCTACGCCTCTTCCGCTGGGGCCAAGCGGTGGGACTTACAGATGGTGGTGAGGTATTGCTAGATCCTGCAGTGCGACGGGGAGTTACAGAGTTGCTCGATTGGGCAGTTGTCTTCTTTGAGGATGCGGCGGGAGTGGGGAAACGACACGCCAGGAAGAGGAGGGAGCTCATTACCTTCCATTCAGGACAGAGTAGATCGAGATCCCTCAGTTTTGCCACATCAGCCGGGCCGGCGGTGATTGCCGGTTTTGAGAATCCACGGGATAGGGCGGGGAAGATACAGAAGGAATCGTCGGCGCTGAGGAAAATGAGGTGGGCGTTTTCGGGGAAGTCAAAAGCGGAGAGGTTGGTACAAGAGCTTGGGTGGTTCATTGATAGACTACATGCACTGGTTCCTGCCGCTGGGCTACAGGTGCAATCACCGATGAGTCCGCCGCACAGAGGAGCTGAGGAGGAGATTCCTCAGCAAGTTACCACGAATGATGGCAGAGCAATTCTGCGGTTGACAAGCTCTCCGGGGGCGATAATAATGAACCGCGTAGAGAATCGTAGGTTGCAGTCGACGATTCGGCGGAGGAGAATGAAATATGCCATCCGCAGGGCCGCTGGGGCAATGGCAGAGGCAGAGCAAAAAATTAGAGCCAATGAGAGGTTCGTTTTTCTCATACCCCATCCTTAACAAACAAATTAAATTTGTGCGACACCAAACCTTGTTATGTCACAAATTTTCTCATGACATGCTAATATGTCGTGCAGGAAACTGCAGCGCCAAGCTGCTTATTTGTGCTAGTGTGCCAAGCTTGGGGCCGCATCAGGCTCATTGGTTTTTTTTTTTGAAGTGTGAGAAACCCCTATTGGTTGATTGTAAAATCGCATGATACAATAAAGTGGTAAATTGAAAAGTGTTGTCATTCTATCGACACTCATTCAGAGTTGTTTGTTACCAAAGACTAGTTAGAATACGAGGCTGAGGTAAAAATTTGAGATCGCTGGAAGCACAACACAAGAATTGCTATTATTCCACAATAACAAAGAGCACAAAAGAGAGATGACGGGGCGGAATTAGATATATTCTAGTATCAGAGTGACCACTTTGGATTGATTTTGAACGCAGCGTAGATGCACATTTTTGTTTCGTCTGGTGGTTGCGATTGCACCCATCCACAACTTTTGTCCTCCGCCTCATTATACGTCCGTCCGATATGTTAAGCAAGCTATCATGACCCGTACCTATTTTCGGACATGGTAATAGCGGCTCTGCTTACCGCTCTATGGACTTGTTTATGTTTCTTTTCTCGGTTTTGATTTTTTGATTGTGTAAATAGATGCGGAATAAATCTTCTGTTTATTGATTTCTCTCAACATCTGCGATTGGTATTTAATATTATACTCTATAGTGGTGCCTTGATTTTCTTTAGTGCGAACTATCTTCACACGATGAGGATACAGAATTTGTGAGAGGGTGTTCCAGGTAAACTATGAGCATACAAGGCCCAGTCTTTGCACGCACCATGACTTCTCTCGTCCTAGGACTAACTGGGCTCCGTAGGTGGGAGAAATATATATTTCAATTTAGCACAGCACGTTCAGCAGCTAGTTCTTTAGTTCCCAGATTTCAGCACAATTCATTTCTAGAGTTTTAGCAAGAGATTGAAGAGCTATTTTATTCACCGTACAGCTGTGTAGAGAGTCCGCCCAGTGCACCTAATGGGCGAAGCCAGCATATTGTGGATAAAGCGAAATTCTGGTCGCAAGAGGGACGAAGAGTTGTAGTTCCCCCACATCTTATGATGATTGCAGTTGCTAAGCCTACACTAAGCCCGCTCTGAGCCCCGACCTGCTTCACCCAGAGAGGCCTGGCAGGGATGGAGCTTTCCTTTACTCCGTAGCCATATCACGTGAGCGAATGGCATACCATGATCTTCGTTCCACAACATCCAACCACTCAGCAGCCGCCATGTATCCTGGAGCCTTATCGTTGCAAAATCCCCTCTGTCCACTGTACTGACTCAGTGCTATCATCGCCAACTACGCGGCGAAGTTTAGGTTACGACGACACAACACCACAAGCTGCGTGGGGAGACTAAGTGCAAGAAAAGAACTACTGAAAAGACTCGGGTGAGAGAAAACAGTACACACGAAGGAGTCGGAACCACTGGAGCCTTGTCGTTAAAGTTGATCTTTTCCAAAGTTTGGGAGCGACTAGAGCCGTTAGCGAAGATCAAGACATCAGAAGACACCACCGCTCCACGGCGAAGATAGAGAGGTCGAGATAAAGACTACCTAACAGACTCAGAGGAGTGGAAAAAGTGCAGACAGAGGGAGCGTGGGCTTCAGAACTACCAGCATTCTGTCGTTGCAAACACCTTCTCTTCACACACGAAGAGTCGTGCGAGTAACCAGAACAAACAAACGGAGAAAGCTCTTTAAACACAGTGCTACATCCCGTCCAGAACCTCCACATCCATCCCCACTGTTAGCCCTCCCCCCCCCCCCCTCTTGTCTGCATGCTAACCCCCCGTGGCAGATGCCCGTCGACCCTATCGGTATCACACTCAGCCTCGCGGGCTTGTACGCCACCATCCTTGATGCCCTCGATCGCATCTCATCCGCAAAAGCCTACGGCTCCGACTACGCCCTGTTCATCACCAAAGTCGAGACTGAGCGGCTACGGCTTTTCCGCTGGGGTCAGGCAGTGGGACTGACTGATGGCGGTGGTGGTGAGGCATTGATGGATCCGGTGGTGAGACGGGGGGTTCAAGAGTTGATGGCGTGGGCGGTGATGTTTTTTGAAGATGCGGCAGCAGTACACAGCCGTGAAAGAAGGGGGTCAATAGCTTATGTCCCGGGACGAAACAACAGTCTGAGTACACAAAGGGTTGCGGCTACGACGGTGTTTGAAAATCCCCGTGACAGGGCGGGGAGATGGCAGAAGGAAGCGTCGACGTTGAGGAAAATGAGGTGGGCGCTTTCGGGGAAGGCGAAAGCGGAGAAATTGGTGAATGAGCTTGGGTGGTTTGTGGATAGACTTCATGCGCTTGTGCCGGTACATATGACAGCGAATGCGCAAAGTGGAGGGGTTGAGGAAGTTCTGTTGCAACTTGTCATGAACGATAGGGGAGTCGAGGAGATTGCACAACGTTTTACGAACGATGGACTCGGGGGAGTAATTTTACGGTTGACAGGCTCTTCAGGAGCTATAATGAACCGTGTCGAAAATCGCAGATTACAATCAATGATTCGGCGGAGGAGGATGAAACATGCCCTCCGGACCGCTGCGGGGGCTGTTGTTGATGTAGAACGTAAAATTCGAGTCAATGAGAGGTAATTTCTCAATTGTTGCCTTGTCAGAAATTTTCCTCATGATTACTGATATGTGATGCAGGAAACGATTGGAAAGCCAAGCGAAATATTTTTGGTGGTGTGCCAAGCTTGGGGCCGCATCAGGCTCATTGGTTTTTTTTTTTTTACCCGAGAAATCCCATAGCCCATAGCCCATAGCCCATAGCCCATAGCCCATAGCCTATAGCCCATAGCCTATAGCCCATAGCCTATAGCCCATAGCCCATAGCCCATAGCCCATAGCCTATAGCCCATAGCCTATAGCCCATAGCCCATAGCCCATAGCCTATAGCCCATAGCCTATAGCCCATAGCCCATAGCCTATAGCCCATAGCTCATAGCTCATACCAAGTTCATGCTTAAGCGAGCTGTCATGATGTCATTCCGTTTCTTTGATTGCGGCTCTGCGGATTGTTTTGTTCTTCCTTTCATTTTTCGTTTTTGCTTTTTGATCAACCCAGATTGATTTGTTGTTGTTGTTTATTCATACTGTATTTACTCTAGCTAGAGTATGACAGCACCCTTATCACCCCCGCCTCCGGGCGAGCCGGTTAGATGGCGGAGCTACCCTTCATCCCCAAAGATTGATTTGTTAGTCCCTTAGATTTTAGGAGGTATGAAATAAAAGTAGTGTATTTTATCATAATTACGACAACCACCTAGACGTGATTCGATACTATTCTATCCATGCAGGTTGCACAGACGTTGACTTTTGTCTGTGAATTAAACTCTGCATGCTTTTCCCCGATGGAATCTTTTTCTGTTTCACAATGTCAGTGGCTTGAATATGAGACTCTTTCTCGCTTAAGGGATCTTATCAATCTATGCAATTACAAATTCGAATCCGTGTGACTTAAATTTTCAACCCCAGATTTTCAAAGTAGACATGACTACTGGCGTGCATGCATGAAACAATTGATGAGGGATGCAAGTTGGTCTATTGGCATGAACTACTTTTGAACTGTTGTCGTAAAGCTCAAGGACAGTATTTCGATCGTTCATTCCAACACTCGACTTGTATCTATCTACGTAACCTGCAATTTTTTCTTTCGATACAGAGAGCTGAAGTAAAGTCACTGGTGTAGGCACGCACTGACCAAGAGGCAAATTTATTTGCGATAGCTCGAGAAGTAGATACATTTGTATAGCAGAAACAGCATGGGAAGCCTCTGTTAGGGGAGAGGATGGGGACAAGACAAAGACGTATGGGTATAAGAAATTTGAACCAGGCCGAATGGACGGATAGTGATCATGAAGCAAATCATTGATATATTAGAGAATTATCTCAGTTCTCGAGAGAGGAGATCAATGGAAGAAAAATTAATTCATATTCCATAACTAATCCCGGTGGTTTCATGATATCATAAAAAGTTCGTTTAGCTAATGGCGATTCAGCTCAAATGAAAAAACACCAATGAGCCGGATACACCGCAAAAAAATAGCGTACTTCACCCTCCAATCGTTTTCTATCACATTTTGTTTGTTTTCTATCACATGTCAGTCAGTGATTGCATTTTGTGACAGACCACATAGATTACTGCATACCGTTCATCCACTTTGACCTCGTCTGTCTTGTTGTCCGCCTCAGCCTGGCGCAACTGTATATCTGCAGCTCTCCAACGAATATGATTTTTACGCGCCCGCTGCATCCTACCATGGCGCGGCTCTGGCGAGCCGTTGAACACATATATCACTTGTCAGGGAAGGACTGGTTCCGGCAAGGCAGCGGTGAAATAACTGAATGCATCGCAACTGTCGATGCTACCGTGTCATGATCCCCGTGTTTGGTATGAGCTCGTGAAGTTTATCAACGAACCGTGTCAGCTCCAGCAGCAGCTTCTCTGACTTCTCCTTGCCGGAGAACGCCCATCTAAACTTTTTCAACGTCGAAGCTTCCTTTTGCAGCTTCTCGGTCGTGATACGGAGAGAGTTGAACCCCGAAGCATGTAGTAGAACAGTACTTATCATGAGCAAAGTGTTTCGTCCCGAAGACTGCCCCTGGCGCCGCTTCACACCCCCCACATCTCCAAAGAAGCAAACTACCCACGCCAGCAGCTCAGTAACTGCCTCCCGAACGTCTGGATTTTTCAGTAGTTGACGTTGTCTAGTCCTAGCTCTTTCCATTACCGGGTCGTGTTCGTGTTGGAAAGATTCTCCATCTACTCGCATTAATCCCACCGCCTGACCCCAACGAAATAACCGTAGTCATTCGATATTGACTTTCGTAACGAAGAGCTGGTAATCTTCATCATAGGTTTTAGCGGTAGATATTCGATCGAAGATGGTGAGGGTGGAGGTAAAGAGACTGACTAGTCCGATTGCAAGGCCGATAGGTTCCATCGCAGGATATTTCACGGTGGTTTCTGTTTGAGTCGGGACTACTACGTATTAGAGATGAGATCTTATAAAGTAACTGACCGTCGTGACTAGACATCTCAAAGAGGGAGTTTCAAGAGTACGTACTGTTGTCCTTGATATGAAACTGCGTCTCTTTCCTTTCACTTCCGCCTACAGATGTTGTTTGTACTCTACCGATGGCGTTTCAAGAGCAGTTTATCCGTATGTCGATGAATACTACTTATTCCCATCAGCGACGCGCATAATCTCCATTGCAAAGAACTGTCTTACTATAAACTGGTAGCAATTTCGATGGTATGAAAATGGTGATGAACAACAAGACTCTAGGCATCCACCTAAGGCGAATGCTAAGCCGCATGCATGAAACTCCCACTCCGTAAGCTCGCATACTGGTGGTACTCGTGCATATTTCCTTCACACCTATGTGAATAACCATACATTCACCTAGAATTCCGACTGTTCAGAGCCCAACTCGGAGGTGGTTCAATAGATCATGCCTTCTCACCCCGCTGCAATTCGGTCATTCAACCACCTCTCTATTCCACTCCACAACTAGTACTATCGTACATTATGTTGCACTTACAGCCGTTCAACTATGTATGCATCGGTGGGCGGTGTGGGGAGAGATGATAAATCGATGGCGTGGAAACACCAACATCTCAAATACACTATTGCTCGCTGCTAGTAATCACACTGAGTGAAATTCTATGATTCGGATTAGAGCGCCCAAAAACGTACTGTTCCACGACACCTGGAATGCGACGCTGTCCAACCACTCACCGCACGCCATGTATGCTGGAGCTTAGTCGTTGGCAATCCCCTCTTTCCACAACAATCACATCATCTAAGCTACGAAGTTAGGTTATCCGGATTTTGACGAAACAGAAGACAAACGGTAGAGGCAATAGTCAGCCACTCGATAGAAGGCGGATACCTGAGAGAAACACCGACGGCATCGATATTACTGTAGCCTCCTAGTTCAAGCCTTCGTTTCCATCCCAGCCATCATTATCGGCTGTTCAGATACGCACGAGATACACAGGGAAAACGGTCTACTCGAGTTCAAATCAACTTAAAGGATAAGGAAGAGGTGGAAAAGGAAAGCCAGACATCCTTCAGCGGAAGTAGGGAAATGCTGGAGGGGTGTCGAAACTCGTAAAACTCGGGAGAGAGGACTGTAAAGATTCCGTGATAGACAAAAGCTGTGTCTCAATACCAACGACTGTCTGTAAAGCCCTCCCCGAGACCCGTATACGAATGTACTAACCCACCGTCGCAGATATAACTCCGCTAGCTTACCAACGAAGCCAAACTACCTTTATCATGCCTGTCGAACTGGTCGGACTCACTCTCAGCCTCACCAGTCTTACCAGTTTGTTTACCACCTGCCTCGACGTCCTGGATCGCGTGTCCGCAGCAAAATTCTATGGTCTAGACCATGAGTTATTTGTGACAAAGGTCAAAACTCTACGGCTGCGCTTCTTCCGCTGAGGCCAAATTGTGCAACAGCTGGAGTTGCTGCAAGACCCGGAGGAGCGGGAAATTGTGTGTGAGCTGCTGGCCTGGGCAGTATACAATTTTGAGGCTTCGGAAGGACTTATGAAGCGACACCGGGGGCCACCGACTAAGGGCCACCGACTAGGGGCCTCCTTTCGAGGAGATATAAGTCCCTGGTTGTTGTCTGCCCGCAGGTGGTAATGTCAAACAACCCCAGGGCTCGAGTAAGGAAGTTTCAAAAGGAAGCGTCTGTGTTGGACAAGATGAAGTGGGCATTTTCTAGAAAGGGGAAGTCAGAGAAGTTGCTTCAAGACCTGCAGTGGTTCGTGGATACAATTCATAAGCTTGTTCCGATCGGTTTAACCCTACAATATCCTCTATCAACTATGCCAGCAACGGAACTACATGGAATTACGACACCCCCGAATATCCAGCCTAGAGTGGGGTATGTTTCCGATCAGGCGATATTACAGCTCCCGCCACCTGCGGCAACAGATGTGGAAACTGCATAAAGCGGTACGGAATCGCCACCAACGCAAGTTCTATCACGTATTCACCAGGCACGCAAAAATGTTACTCGCATCTCTGCTGCCAAAATTCGGGCCAATGAAAGGTAATTTTTGTCTCATCGCAAAATTCCTCACATACATGTACGTAGCACGTACTAACCCGATACAGGCAACGATAAGAGCGTCAAGCCAAATACTTTTGGCGGTGTGCTAAGCTCGGGGGCACATCCGGTTCGTTGGTTTTTTATTATTAATACATCACGACAGATCGTTGGGCCGGCGATAAGCGAGGTACGATGATGTCAACGGCTTAATGTTTCACTTTGGACTGGTATTGCTTTAGCGAGCTCGCTTCGAGATAGGCGAGGCACTCGGAGGCGAGGCACAAGGATGCGATTACCCGTGTGGGGGTCAATTTGCAACTTGCCCCCAGGGTTCGAACTGCAAGCTGTCACTGTCAGCCGCTTTGTTGTTTATTCATACTGTATTCACTCTAGCTAGAGTATGACAGAACCCTTATCACCTCCGCCTCCGGGCGAGCCGGTTAGATGGCGGAGCTCCCACCTACTACCCTTCATCCCCGTTGACAAAAGAAAAGTAAAGTAAATGACTGACCACCTCTATCAAAAATTCCATGACAAAAGAAAAGCAAACGATAGACACCACCGATCTCCATGCTCCATGCCTCCCCCATGCTCCATGCCTCACGTAGGCGGGAACTTCCCAACGTCCGTGGCCGCCAGGAAGTCCATCACCGCCTTGTCACATATCTCCATGGAAAACAGCTCAGATATCTGTACCTGCCGACACCTGCCCGCTTTCCAGCCCGTTGCTGTCAGCCGCTTTGGACCATAACTACTCGTACCACGGAACACTGCCACCGTACAGCCGATTACCTAATACGGTCGTAAACTCATTTTCTCTTTTGGTTTTCACGCAAGATGTAAAAGTATTTATTATATGACCATGCACGAAGACCTGCTTTTTTTTCTCTAAGATTATTCCATCTAAATCGTTGGATATTCACCACCGGTCACCCATTTCACGCAACCTGTGTTCATTGATACATTCCCCTCCCTCTGTTCGATTGCAGCAGGCTATGAAACCGTTCCAAATTTCCAAACCACCTGCGAGTTTTATGCAACTGAGTGATTTTTCATACATGCATTGCATGAGGCGGAGCATTTTCCGCGGGTGGATGCCTAGAGCCTTGTCCCGTTGCCATCATAACCAACAATTTTAACAGAGTTAAAGGTAACAGGACCTCTACAATGATGAGAATAGTAAGTATCTATCGAAGACTTAGTTTTAATACGTTCAAAAATTTACGCAAGAAATATCTACCGATTGATAAGGTATGATTAAGAACTCTGAGGCGGCGGTAAAGTATTGAAACACTGAGTGCATGAGTACCTGAGTGCATGGGAACCTCAGTGCATGGGAACCTCAGTGCATGAATACCTCAGTGCATGGGAACCTCAGTGCATGAATACCTCAGTGCATGGGAACCTCAGTGCATGAATACCTGACTGAGCGCATGAGTACCTGAATGCATGATTGCCTAAGTGTATGAATACCTGACTGAGAGCATGAGTACCTGAATGCATGATTACCTGAGTGCATGAGGGAGAAGCTATGTACACTTTTGCTTAATATATTGCCAAAGGATGCACGCGGTAAAGTATGAGTGGCGTTTGTATCCTAGAACGCTTTCCTCGTACCGAGTACCTGAGTGCATGATTACCTGAATGCATGAATACCTGAATGCATGAATACCTGGGTGCACGAATACCTGAGTGCATTTATTTATTTATTTATTTATTCATCATACAGCATGCAGCCCGAAGGCTATGGCCGGTGAAGTACAAACCAATAACTCTCAACAGAAATGACAAAGGAAAAACGAAAAACCCCTGGCTAGTAGCACCGCTCCGCAGCCTCTAGTCACTCCTGCTTCAGCTACAAAGAAATCTTCATAAAATTATAGCAGTCTGTAACACGCTTCATACAATAGTGAAATATCTGTCAGTCTCGTTCTGCCTGGTCCTGCATATCATGCGGGCTCTCCCCCTGGAGTTTGCCCTCCTCCACCCTTCCCCAAAAACTAATACACCTCTTGATCCACCTCACCTCACCACCTGAGTGCATAAATACCTGAGTGCTGCAGTGGATATTCACATCGGCACAGGACTTGTGCTGCGCCTCAATCTTGCACTTCTGCCTTGAGCGTTCTCGCTGCGAGCCCTCATCGCCCATCAGAACCGGCTGAGCTGAGTGAACCGTCGTCACCGGCTCTTGGTGGCTTCACGACTGTGTTTAGTAAGAGAATTCTTCGCTGCGAAGGCATGGGATGTGGCTGATTGCGATAGATAGCATCATCGAAGACTCGAATTCAGAACGATCAGCTGTTTGGAGGACACGACTGTCAGACTGCGACGAACGAGAAGACTGGAGAGTGAGGGAGACAAACTACACAGCGGCGGAGGGGGGACCTCACAAGTCGGGACACGAACCAAACCAACACAGAGAATTTGGCAACGATCTCAAGTCGTCTAGTCTTAGGAATCGTCTTTGCTCATCATGGAACCCGTCGGCCTCACCATTGGCCTAGTCGGCCTCTTCACCTCTACCTTCACTATCTTCGACCGTCTATCATCCGCCAAATCATACAACAGAGACTACCACCTCTTCGTCACCAAGGTCAAAATCGAACGAGTACGGTTCTTTCGTTGGGGACAAGAGGTAGGGTTAGCAGCGGGTGGAACACCGCACGAACTACTACAAGATTCGGAGGTGCGGGGTGCTGTGACCGAGCTGCTAGCGGGGGCTATTCAGTTCTTTGGAGATTCGAACGCGATCGAGAGGCGACATGGTGGGGAGTCTATCCGGACAGTCCCCGGTAACGTATTTCTCGGTCTAACCGCCCACGGCCTAGTAACCGATCACGCAATCATGCACGTAAGCGCCCGAGCAGGGGTTCGTATTTACCCCGCTCCTAAACTTAATTTTCACCTTCCCACTTCATCACCGCAACCATGGGCAGAGTGAAGCCCAGAGAACCGGCCGCTGACAGAGAAAATGACATCCGGGATGCCAAACAAGCGTATCTTAATGGTGAAGTAACATCCATCCGCTCAGCAGCCTCAACTTACGGCATTCCCTATGGTACCCTGCGAGATCGACTCAGAGGGGCTCAGCCCCGCTGTGCTGCACATAAGAAGGAGCAGCTGCTCACTCCTGAGGAAGAGAAATCGATTGTAAGATTCTGCGAAGCTCTGGATGACCTGGGACATCCACTGCAAGGGAAGATGGTTAAGGAATTTGCCCTATCACTACTACCTCCGCAACGTCGCCGGCAATTAGGCAAACATTGGATTACTCGCTTCCTAAACCGACATCCTAGTATTACTAGCAAGTTTAGTCAGTGCCTGGATCGCCAGAGGGCGAATGCGAATGACCCTGTGATCCTGAGAGACTGCTTCCGCAAAGTAAGTTAGTATCGAATACTTCAATATTTTTGACTAATGACTGGTCTGCAGATAGGAAAACTTATTAAGAAGCTCAATGCTCGTCCAGAAAACATTTACAATATGGATGAGAAGGGGTTCATGCTTGGTCAGGCCTTGAAAGTCAAGGTTATCTGCCGTAGAGGCCGAAGGAATCCCCGGTACAGTCAGGATGGAAACCGGGAAATGGTTACAGTTATAGAGTGTATATCTGCAGCCGGTAAGGTTATACCACCCATGTATATCTATAAAGGTGGAAAGCATATATTAGGATGGCATGCTGGGGTCCAAGCTAAAGAGCAGGCTACCTTCGCTTGGTCATCAAAGGGCTGGACCGACAACGAATTAGGGTTAGAATGGATGGAAATGAACTTTGAAAAGTTCACAGCTCAAGTGTAGGTACCATCGAAATGCTCTCCTGCTCATGCTGACTGCATTAGTGCTAAGCAACAGCCGCGTATTCTCGTTCTTGATGGACATGGATCACATTTGACATGGCAGTTTTTCGATTTTTGCTTAAAAAGAGATATACACCCCATATGCCTCCCAGCACACTCCACACATATCTTACAGCCACTGGATGTGGGCCTCTTTGGTCCATTATCACGCTGCTATAGCAATGAGTTGGATTTATGGATGAGAAAAGGAGGTAATGCCATTAAGAAGGGGCAATTCCATGAGTAGACACACCCCCGGAATCTCAGTTTATTTGGTTAATAACTTTTTCAATAGACTTGTGACACGCGCCAGGGCTGCAGCATACACACCGAAGAACATCTTGAGTGCATTCGAAGCTACTGGGATCTGGCCATTGAACTCACGCAAAGTTTTTGAGCGCCAATTGCGAAATATCACTCGGCCAGATTCACCGCCAAGCTCTCCCTCTGCTGCTCAAACGAAAACTCCGCGAAAGCCCAGAGCCGTTAGCAGACTAGCGCGCAGTGCATTACACCTTGTCACCCGGCAAACACGTTCTTCTCTAAAGCTCAAGTCTCTCATAGGTCAGCTGGGAAGGTCTGCCCAGGGGGCACTTGCAGACAAAGAATTGGGGGAGGAAATGGTGAGATTTCTTCGTTCTGGGGCCAAGGACACCACTGCAGTTGCAGCTAAAGATTGACGTCACCTTGGTAAAGCTCGTGTGTATACCGCTGAGGATGTGGTGCAGCTCAGAGAAGAGAGAGAGAGGAATGATCAAGAAAAAGCGGCCAAAATCAAAAAGCGCCAGGATAAGGCTGCAGCTAAAGCAGCGCCAGCAGGAAAGGGACTCAAAGGGTCCAATCATGCGGAAAAGCAGGGTGTAGGTTCAAAGAAGGTGGATACAAGTTGTCTTAGTGATTGGGAGGATGAGGAAGGAGATATTATAGATGGAGGGGGGTGGGATGATGAGAAAAGCGAGGGGGAGGAGGGCTCTGTTATATATGTTCGAAGTATGCAGAGCCCAGTTGATGCCCTAGAGGATGGAAACAGGGGAGAAGATGTCAATAGTCAACCTCCAGTAGTTACACGGTCAGGGAGAGTGGTTAAGACCGGTCATTTGACTTAATAAATGTTCACCTTCGGGTGGTCGGTTACCCGGTCGTGGGCGGTTTCCCGGTAAAATACATTAACTGTTCCCAGCGGTTAATATAGTAGCGGAAGCGCCTTATAATGCCAACGCACAACAAAAATAATCAAATATTTACCGTTGATGGTGCAAGAGGAATAAGTGACAATATAAGTCCCATTCAGAGCACATTTAGCCGAAATGATGGATATCAGTATCGGAATCCCGATGACCGCCAGACCGCAGTTAAGCGGATGAAGTAAAATACCTGCCAAACTGCGACCAAACATGATAGTACCAATCGACAAAACCAAAAAGCTGTGATGACAGACCTATTTTCACGAAGATTTGCTGACGAAGTTTGTAGTGCCACCGCGGCCCATTCACCTCTTGAAGCCTGTAACTGATGACCGCCGGGCTAGGCTCCGATGGCCGCCGGAATCAAAGATCGCTTGGAAATTCTTGTGGTAGGGTGTCAATCAGTTCAATTTACTGTGACTCTTTCTATCACTAGCATTGAAGAAAGTTTTTAACATTTTCCTAAAACTCTGCGCGCTTCCTCTACTAAATTAGCCGCTGGGAACAGTTACCGTGGACTGTCCGGATAGACTCCCACATGGTGGACAGAGGGGGAGGATGGGATTCGTTGCATTTCTTCCCGGACGTATTGGCGAACCGGGAGTGTTTGGCTCTGCTCAAGGCCTACGAAGGAGGAATACAACACTAACGAGAGTGCGATGGGCATTCTCAGGGAAGAAAAAGTCAGACACGTTGTTGCAAGATTTGGGTTGGTTCGTGGATAAGCTCCATGAGCTTGTTCCCAACTCTAGGACGAATCAGGCCATAATTCAGCCGGGGACTCCAGAGCAGTTGACAATCCCACCCCCAGAAATGAATGCAGTTCTACATCTAGCGGGAAGATCCAGAGTCGATCGCGCAGGCGGTATTAAGCGAAAGAAGAAGAAACATACTCGCCGAATTGCCGCCATGGTTGCTAAAGATACGGAACATAAGGTTCGAGTTGATGAAAGGTAATATCGATTCTGTTGAGTATACTGTACCGAGCGTCAAGGTTGTACGAGATTGTGAGAGGGAATGTATTTTTTACCTATTGAATCTCTTTGGACGGGCCTTGACGTTCGGTACAGCATACAATGTGCGCGTGGTACAATATCATACTGACCTGTGATACAGGAAACAACTGGAACGGCAGGCCATCTATTTTGATGGTGTGCCAAGCTTGGGGGCGCGTCTGGGTCATTGGTTTTTTTTTTCGCTAAAATTCGATTGATACGAACTCTGTATTCACAGAACCTGTACCACTACAACCTAGCCTGCCTACCGCTACCACATACCCCGCCTACTACCCGTCATCCCAGTTACATCATCGGTTGTAGGTGGTCAGTATTTTCGATAGTTCGATGCTTGTTATTTCATTCTAAAACATCATATACGTACGCACAAATGCCTTCTGTTTATCTTTTCTACATATTCTTGATTTTGTGCTCCAATGTTGTAATATTCATTCGTTCAACTATAGCTATCTTAAATTTACGCAATTTTTTTACGACTATGGCGCCACTGTATACCCATTCATTAATGCCACGCTTTGCAAGCTCCAGAAGCTACACGTCAGAGGATTCTTTAATCAAGGAAACTTCGTACTCGATATGGCACAAGCATTATTGAGCTCGTTACAACTCTCTTGGTCTGATCAGCTGAACGGCATTCTCGAATTCACTGAATGATCTTGAAACGCTTCTAGAAGCTTATAGAACACTCGCACGAACTGCTGTACCCCAGACGAACTGAGACTCTTCGTATATATCTCCTGCAGTATCTGGCATCAAAATCTAGGTTTCGACCTTCTAAAAACATCCTCAGCACGTGTCCATACAAGTGACACCCAATGAACATTTACTTCAAGCCGCAGCATCGTTCCACAACATCTGCACCGCATCGAGTGAGTGCATGCGGTTAGTTATGTTCGCAAATGAGGCAGTGTTGGCAATATGGATGCCTAACTAGAGCCTCGTTCCAGGTTCCCATCGCCCCTCCGTCCGCCCCCTAGCACCGTCACTGGCGAAGGAGGGTATCGTTGTCGTCGGATTTGCATCAATATTGTCACGGCAAAGTTCACATCTATCGACGGAACGATTCTTTGTACGAGCAGCGTTTCGAAGAAAGCTATCGCCAGCACAACAGGAACGAAGGGAAACGAGGGACAGGAGAGAGGCTATCAGCGGAGGTGGTCAGATTGGATTTCTGAGTCGACACTGATTATAAGGTCGTCTTTTGACGAAGGAGAAGCTTCCGAGATACATACAACCACTACCACCCGTATTTATTCTATCACCACTTACCAACATCATGGCCATCGACCCAGTTGGCGTGACCATCGGCCTCGTCGGTCTCTTCGCCGCAAGTCTCGACGTTCTCGATCGCATCTCAACCGCTAAAGCATACGGTAAAGATTTCCAACTATTCGTTACCAAAGTCGAAACCGAACGACTACGACTTCAGCTCTGGGGCCAAGCCGTGGGGCTAGCACCAGCGGGCACAACGCTCGCCTCACAACATCTAGAAGACCCAAGGATTAGAAACAAAGTGCAGGAGCTTCTGATGTGGGCTATTCAATTGTTTGATGAATCCGAGGCTGTTAAGAAACGACACGCCCCAACTCGAGCGCTCATTGCGTTTTTGCCAAGACGAAATACGACTGGGATCACTGGGGTGCGAGGAGGAGGGTCTACAACGATGAAAATGAGATGGGCGATATCAGGAAAACGAAGGTCGGAGAAGTTGCTGCAAGAGTTGGGTTGGTTCGTGGATAAGCTTCATGAGCTTGTTCCGACCTCTGGGACACATCGGGCGATGACACCGCTGGTGATTCAAGAAGAGCTATCACTGGCCATGAATGAGTTCTCCTTTCCACCATCGATCACGAATTGTGGCCCGTGTGCGATAGGCGGACCTCGATTAGACCACCATATACAGCGAAGGAAAAAGAAAAATGTCCACCGTATTGCTGCCATAGTTGCCGCAGATATGGAACGGAAGATTCGTATTGATGAAAGGTATTATCCGATTGAGCATATGTGCCTCATTACAATACTCCAAGTGTTACATTGGGTGCTGATATGAGATACAGAAAAAGATTGGAACGGCAGGCCATGTATTTTTGGTGGTTTGCCAAGCTTGGGGGCACGTCTGGGTCATTGGTTTTTTTTTTCAAAGATCGATTGATTACTCATAAGTGCAGTGGGTCACATAGTTAAGCGAGATGTCATGATGTCACTACCCGTACTCTGTCAACTCAGTGCCGCTCCAACATCTCACGCTTTAACAATTCGATAAATCGTTTCTGTTCGTCTCTTTTTCTTGATTTCGTGCTGTAATGTAGGAAGGGTATTTCAAGAAAGAAAATATGTATAGATATTAGGAAAATCACAAGTCATTTTCTGCACCACAAAATCGCATGATTTAATATCTGTATTGCATGCCTATTTGTAGCATATGAATCCGTACGTATTCGAATACTCTCAACAGTAATACCCATCTGAACAACTGCATACGAGCTCGAGGTACTACGTACATGTCTCCCGACAACGTTAGACATTCGTGCAGCGTCAATATTGGTGAGTTCGTTGCATTTACTTAGCACGAATATCCGTACCTACTGATGTAACTATAGAATGAGTCGTTTTTTTGTACTAATTCTCCCTCATGGCAAATCGAGGGGTCTAGTAAAATAACTGGCAAGGCGATGGAGGTGTTGGGCAGTGCGGTGGTTAAAGGGGTTATGGTAGTACCGGTGTTACAAGAATCGACAATAGATATACCTCTTCAGCTATACGTACGTGTTCTCAGATATTGTCAAATCGCACTCAAGTCACATTAAGCGTGGATCATCAAACCCTTTAACTTGCAGTTAGTGGGATCCAGGGTGTTGACAGTGGTATATAAAAATCAGAACTGCACTCCCGGGGTCTACAGGGCATAAATAATAACACTGCGATATTCCTCCCAGATCCTTTGTCTATCCCTCCAAAACATACCTATTACTTAGATACAATAGATGACTAATTGTATTACAAACTCGGAGGCTTGCTCCCGTGTATATATCTATGTGAAAAGCTATGGCTAACTGTAGATGACAGTCACACACACAGTAGGTTAAGGTATATATCCGTATGCATGTCTGTAACATACACAAGTAGTTTCCGAGTTACATACGCTCAACCCCCAATCGTACTTATACCCCCAACTTCGCAGGTCTCAGCTCCTAACATTGATCCGCAGATGGCCATCGACCCCGTTGGTCTTACCATCGGCCTAGTCGGTCTCTTCACCGCCAGCCTGGACGTTCTCGACCGCATCTCAACCGCAAAAGCATATCGCAAAGACTACCAACTATTCGTGACTAAAGCCGAAACCGAACGATTTCGTCTCCGGCGTTGGGGCCAGGTGGTTGGACTGGCACGGGAGGATGGAGTTTCGGTGCAACACGAGCTACTGCAAGATTCGATGATAGAAGAGAAAGTGTGCGAGCTGCTTATGTGGGCTATTCAACTGTTTGAAGATTTCGATGCGATCGCAATGAAGGGAGAACGTGGGCGAGTATACGTTCCTACCTAGACGCCAAGAGACACCGGTGATTGCGGCCGCTTCCAACAACTCTCGGGGATGGGCTGGAATTCAGATGAGAAGCACTTCTGCGATGAGCACGTCAACGATGATGAAAATGAAATGGGCGCTCTCTGGGAAAAAGAAATCGGAAGAACTGCTGCAGAATCTTATTTATTTTGTGGATAAGCTCTACGAACTTGTTCCCACCTCAGGGATACATCCGACAAGGACCTCTGAAAAGCCACCGGCGGCCACAAATAATACTCTCAGTATTCGAAGGCAGTCTAGAACGATGCAACTCCGCATTGAAAATCGTAAGTTGGAGTCACGGGTTAGACGGGCGAGAAAAAATACTCGTCGCATTGCGATTGGGACGGATAAAAAATTGCATAAAATCCGCGTGGATGAGAGGTAAACATCCTAGCTATGTGGCGGAGCACACAACTGACTCTGATAGGAATCGGGCACAGCGCCAGGTTGGCTATTTTTGGTGGTATGCAGGGATGGGTAGTACGTCCGGCTCATTGGTTTTTTTTTTTTGAGGTGTGAGACTCGCTTATCACAACTCATCAGTGTACATCTGGCACTCATCGCTGCACTTTCGCGAGTCAGGCGAGACATAATGATGTCACTACCCTCTTCATGCACTTTCTGTATTAGACTAGCTTTCATTTACATACCACCGCAAGACTCAAGTCCTATAACTCTATATATTCATCATATCATGTCTTGTCCATTTTTCAGTAGTACCGCATTTTCCTCATCGGCTGTTCAAAATGACATAACTTCTTCTATCAACATCAATGCGGCCAGAAATCATTCTTCAAATTCTCCGGAATCACGGTCTGATCTCCGCAAGAATTAAGTTGGTGGAAGTGAATGACAGACACTGACGATCGTGGGGTATGTGTACGGGGGTGTAGGATAAGGAAATATCATTGGCCCCACCCTATTAGCCCTACGCATATACTCCCGCAGAGATGACCAACGTAACCTGCCCAATGATGCTTTACCCAGACTCTCGGGATCTCCCGCAACTAAAGTGTGCCGCATGCAGGGCATGTATTTCAGTTTACTATAAGAAAGCGTCGGGATAGGAAAAAAAGAGTTGAGATTGTTTGTAGGATATCCATCAAAATTGTTCTTAGTGCTTAGCTCTTTGCTTCTTTCTGGTTTATGGGTTCAGACCTTTTCCTCGTCCTGAGCACTATGCTCTATTTAGGATCAAGTCGTAATGTATGAAGCTTTCTCCTGTATTGTACTGATCACATGAAACACAATTCACATATTACACCCCTAGTAGGGTGGTGAGGTGTCTAACGGTGCTCGCAACACCGCTTTGGACCGGAAGGGGAGCCAATATTTTTACTCATCTAGCAGGAATACACGGCAACGCTTCTTGTGTACATACGGTCGTAGCATGTCGAGAAGTATGTGCATTAGCAGGAACTGTAGCACAGGTTGATTATTGGAGTGGGACAAGCAGCAGCAGGAGAGCGGCTATGGTTGTAATGATGTGTTGTCGTAAAACGCTATCTCATGAACAGAAAACAGCGGGAAAGTGATAGGCGTCGATGAGATAATGCAGCAGGTAAAATGGAGTGGTGGAAGGATAAACGGGAGTTGTGGGAAGACTTCCGGACGAGCGTAGTGCAGGTTTGGGAGTTTACTGAAATAGATTTGGCACCAAGGCCCTTGAATGCATCGGATTTCATTAGTTAATTCTGGAGGGAACAGATTGTAGCATGCAGTGTTGCATGGTGCCGATTAGTGAGCAGTGCCGATACCTCCCGACCATCGCTGGCCAATGGAATGTGTCGGCTTTCGCACGCACCGGTAATTCCCGATCCACTTCGGGCCGATACGTAGCTTGGCGCTCTGCCGGATTTCCTACAAACCATCCCCACCTCGCCCGTGACCATTCAATGGATTGGATTGTATTAGATATTGGCTAGTCACACTAAGAGTTTGTTTCCTAGCAGCGTCATGTAGCGAAACACACCACCGGCGTGCAGTTCTGATTCCGCTGCCACCACACACCAACACCATCGCCTGCATTCATCCACATATTGTGATACCATCAATGGAAACCCTCCCCCCTACCCACTTTCCTCCGTGTTCGTTTACATTCCCGCTACATGTGTCCCTCCCCCGCACTTTCCTGCTACTACAGCTCCATAATTACCCCCCCGCTCCATTAGCATCCGCTAGAGACTTGTGCAGCAGAGTTCCTGGTGCTCACTCAAATCAAAACCCCCTGGGTTCACACCTCCCGCACCTCGTTTCTCTCGAATGTGATCTACAGTGTGACGGCAGTACTAAATGGTCATCACTCAGCAGAGTACGTGCATCACATCTGTTTCAGTGGGCAAAAAAATAGTCCCAGACACTGTTACACTCTAAATCTATGCTGAATAGCAAACTGTGTATCTGTTCCGATCCATACGCCAAACCTTCCATTTGGCCCAACAGGAAGACTTGGTGTATGGGCCAACTCACTGGCAAAGTGGTCAACCAGTATACCAAGTTCGCGTTCACAGTATTGATTACTTCAACTATATTATAAATTCCAATGTTCTCTTTCTTGCACTACCGAATGTGAGCCCGTCCCCCCCCCGCCCCCAGCTATATGACATCTTGATGGTAGGGGTCGATAAATTCTTACACGCTCTCTATATATTCAAGGTGACACGAACAAACTGGCCAGTCCACTACATGAGCTTGGCTAGACACAGGTGTGGGAGTCGAGCAGATTTCCAATATGCACTCATGATTGTAGTTGAGGCAAAGCAGCCATTAAGCAGGTACAGGAAAGACAGGTAGTGACAGTTGAGGTAAAAAAATGATGCTTCACTTAGCACCTCGGTCGGATGGTGTACAGGTCGACCTATTTACCAAGCTGACAAATTGGCATATGGGTCGACCAGTTGGCCAACCGTACGATTTGGCGTATGGGTCGGAACATATCTCTAGTTCTGTTTTTCTGCCAGCCGTGTATTGTATGATGGGAGGAGGTAGGTGTAATCTGAGGAGACAAAGATGAAGAGAGATCTCAAGCGGTCAAACTGGAGAGGTTGACTAGATGACTTAGATCGGAGCGATGGGGGTCTTAGATAAGGGCTATGATTGGGCAATTGCAATGTCTCGAGTGATCAGATGTGATCAGGTGATAGGCTACGTCAAACATTGGGGTTGAATTAACCGACATTGGCTTCCAAAGACCCTCGCGCACGGCATGTATTCAGTGCACGGCTGAATAAGGTGATACGGCTATATTTTCCACTGTCATCCACAATAGATGTTCACTAGAGTTCGTTCGGTCAGTAACGTTACACCCCATATCTATCAATTTGTTCCACCCAGTTGGGGGAATCACCCCGTCCGCGGATAGGACGCTACATCTGTGGAATAGGTAGGTTTTGGCGTAATCCGCTATTAGGGCACCCATTCACGGAATCCACCAACAGCCGCCACAGTCACCTCAACCTGGACGCGGAAGCCCATCGAATTTTTTGGATTTTTTTTTTGTACCAGTTAATCTTTGGTAGGTAGATAGGCAGTGATGGTGGTGATGGTGGTGGTGGTGATAGTGATAGTGGTAATGGCATAGCGATGGTGATAATAGATGATGATCGTGATGATAATTTGTACGAGTGTTACGGTGGTGTGACAACCGAAGTTACCACATAAAAGTACCACCCCGTTGGTGGACTCCGTGAATGGGTGTCCCAATGGCGGATCACGCTAAATGGTTTTACACGGTTGAACCGAAAGAAGATTTCAATCGATGGGCGGGAGAAACGCAGGAGCGGTTTAAAAAGAGTTAGTCCTTATAGACATGGATTTCACTCTTACTCACTATCTTTTCTAGATTAAGAGTTTCCATAAGGAGGTCTTCCAGATAGTGTCAGGGATTGTGTAGATCCAGCTCGTGAGGACTACGAGTTTTCGGGGTAAGCCTTGTCTAGGCAGGGTCCTGTTCGGATGCTGATCAAAGACCTAACCCTGTCGATGTTTGCCTTCCTCCTGATTGGGAGAATGGCGTAGAGGTAGCCGCTGGATACGTAAGTACATACCCAAAATTCGGGGGAGCTGTGCTAGGGGAATTCACGCCTGACTAAATGAGCCAGTTTGGCGGGGGAGCTGTGCTAGGGGAATTCACGCCTGACTAAATGAGCCAGTTTGGCGGGGGACCTCGATGTCAACTCTGGAAACCCAATCGGGTTTAGCATAAGCGCCTCAAGTTCCGGTTTTGGCCTTCGTACCATGGGGTCGTCGGCCTATCTCTGCGATGACGACACAATTGATAACTTGACAGTGTGGTGCGAAGCTCGCGTCACCAAGATTCTTTCTCGGAGGACAAGAAGGCTTTAGATGTTCAGCTTCAGAGTGGTAGCAAACGTATGTTTCTGACCTTTCCTTTCCGTGTTTAAAGCTCTTACTAATAGAACATAGCACTGTCAACAAAGAAGTAAACTCCTTCTCGTATCCAGTATCGGGCCTTCTGAAGACCTCCGAAAACTCTCTATACCGCTCATCCATAACCTCCCGGGTGCCAGCGACAACTTAAAAGACCACTTCGCCGTGTTCATAGCTGCGAGAGTATCTTCGAAACTCACAGACCGGTACGTCTTCGAATCTAACGTGGATCGCGTAGAGAAGGCTCGCAAGTAGTGGGAGGACCACCACACTGAGTACTATTCTGGCATGCTCATAGGGTTCTTAATAAAAACTGCCCTTTCCGACCTCAACACCTGAGTTCGGCAAGCTTCTTGAGACAGCAGGAATTTTTGACCCGGTGTACAGTACCGCATTACGAAATTCCCACCATGGCGCTCCCCTCCCCCCATACCCGATCCTAAGTATGGATACTTGTCGTCAAGAACCCTTGTGATGAACCCACAGTCCCGTAGAAAGGTTTTGTTGCAAAGAAACCCAGATGACCCGCCGGAGGGTGATTGAACTTGGATGAGCCCATCTCGATTTCAGCAGTATTACCGGATGGTGCTTGTCAGTGGTGTCAAAGAAACAGTGAAGTTCACCACTTCGGTGCTGGGCGAGTATTTCCAGGGCTGATAGATGACACTGAGAAGATTGCGGAGTACGTCGACAAGGAGTTGGAACTTGCGAACCACGCCACCGGTACTGTCGCGATGAGTAAGGGGGAAGCTAAGA